>CAUJNP010000058.1:0-134477 GCA_963383655.1 Bathymodiolus septemdierum | reverse complement strand
ATATTCTACAAAAATAAGAAAATATTTTAACTACTTTTTAGCTAAATAGGCCATAAACTAAGCGATATTGTTTTTCATTATTGTGCATACTTCGTAAGTCTGTCGATGAATGACTGAGTTAATTCTTATAGGCAAATGGGCAATTTTCAGCTTTGTCATGACGGGATAAAGTCACTTTACATGATGATGATGTCCACTTTGCATTAGACCATCACGCTTACTTGGATTGCTATAGTGTTAAAGTAACAATTCGTGGGAGACATGTCAGCCCACTCGGTTACATTTTCCAGTCGGTCTTTTTCCTTAATGCTGAATTCTCGTAGGAGAAGCATTAATACAAATATAGGTGTCTTTTGTTTGACTCGACCTCAAAGCCATGATCTAATGAGTATTAACCATTACACCACTGATGTTGTTTCGTCCGTCTATGATGTATTAGCAGTGTTTGTCCACGTTTTTCAGTGGGGTTCGTGTTGCTAGATCTTTAGTTTTCTGTGTAGTGTTTTGTAGATCGTTGTTTGTTCTTTTGTCTTTTTTTCGTTTTGTCATTGTGTGATCTGTCCTTCTTCAATTTACGTAATGGTTGCAACTTATATCATTAATGAGTAATCTTAGACTCTATTCACTATCTTCCCTCTTTCTCATCACAACAGACCCGCAATGTCATTTCAACGTTCGTTTCAACTATTTCAAATGTTGAAATTACATTGTTATGGTGATGGGTACAGCAACCAAAGCATCAGTTTATTGGCCCAGACAGACATCATCTTTACTGAAATAGTTTATTGTGTGTACTGAATATAATTTAAATACCGCTCACATTTAACGAAAACAGAATAAATTATTATAATAATTTTGTAGTTGTAAGGAAAACTATTCAAAAGAAGATAATAAATATGATCAGCGAAACTGACGACACCATTGATTCCGATATAGACCAGAGTAGGCATATAATGTTGGATACGATAACAAAAATAGACAAACTAAATGATGATGACGAAAACTATTCTTTGAAATCACCTGAAAATGGTTCCATTGAAATCATTTTGGAAAAGCTTTCGTTTTCCCAAACACGTGACGTTTGCTGAATATTGTTTTGCAATGCTAATCTATATATCAAAATATCATGTTTTATTAAGAAACTTATTAGCATCTCATTTATTTATATAATTTTGTCAAAATAACCATGCATTGTATTTATCATGTCTTATATCAGTTATTTGTTACTGACTGATTGTTTATCCAATACAATCTTGATATGTTCCGTTTGTCGATCCTTTCCCCATTCATGATTTATAACCAGGTTTGTAACAAGAGTAACACGATGGGTGCCACATGTGGTGCAGGAACTTTCTAGTCATCAGGAGCACCTGACTTCATCCTCAGTTTCTATTGAGGTTCATGTCATTCCATCTTTAGTTTGCTATGTAATGTTTTGTAGATCCTCATTTTGCGTATTGTCCTTTTATTTCGCTTGGTCATTGTGTTTTCCGTCCTTGTTCGATTTACGCCTTCTAAATGCCTCTTTTGGTATCGTCAAGCATAGTATTAGCAGTACATTATGTTCCATATCTGTTAAGGGAGAATGTAAATCATGGATCATTTACATTGTGATGGAGACTAACATGCTTGTCAAAGCAAAAGGGTAAGGAATGACCATATAACAATAATTACCATATTTCGGAAAGAAATGATGATGTGACAGAGAGAATAATCTAGAAACGAAATTTCAAACATAATTATATCAAATGCAGAATTTCACAACCGAAACACTGACTACTGGGTGGATGATACTCGCATGGACTTATAGTTCACAAGCAGCGGTATTGATTCGGTGATAGTTAAAAAAACGGAGATACCCAATGTAATGCGCATGACGCATTTCCGGAATAACCGTCATCAGGTAACCTCATAATCAAAAGATCGGAATATCAAATAATTTAGGAAGCCTTTGAGAGTAAACCATCGAGCCTAATCAGGATGGCAATGCGCTCGAAATATACACAAAGAAAAATGTTAAGCACCCCCATGTTTTTTTGAAATGACAAATGATACGACAAGTATCGCGAGATTACTGACTAGATAATCTCAAGAACGCAATGGTGACCTTTTAGGACATTACATTGGATGTAAGAAACCACCAAAAAAATCAAGAAAAACGTTAATTTAATGAATGTTTAATCACAATATCACAAGGCCTGTTTTTGCAGTAAAACATGTCCATTTTAAGTATTGACCTTCACAGTTCAAAAAGCGCGATACGATTTTCATTTCACTTTCAAAACGTCACTTATGAATCACTTGACGACATCTATTGCTCAAAGTTCAATACCGGGTGCAATCCCCACGTACTTGGATGACGGCCTCAACCCTGCGTCGCATCCCTGCTGCCATTCCCGATGCAATGCTGCTTTCAACTGACGAATGTGTTGCAAAGGAGGTTCCCAGGCCTGTATACGACGGCCTAACATGTCCCAAATATGATCTATGGGATTCAAATCTGGGCGCATGGCTGGCCATGGAACATATATGTCAGCGCTTCGTTTTGAAGGTAGGCGGTTAATGCTCTTGAACGATGAGGCCTGGTGTTGTCATTCATATGCACATGCCTTGCAGCTAGTGGGTGGTTGTCGAAATGGGGGACAACAACTGGTTGCAAGACATCTCTGATGTACTGATCACCAGTTAGGTTGCATTGTATGGTGACTAAATCCAGTGTGCAGTCATGAGAGATACACCCCAAACCATTACTGAGACTCCAACGTAAGGGACAGGTGGCTGGATGTTCCTTGGAGTAACCTTCAACAATTCAGGGTTAATATATTTTTGACCATCCCATATATTGCTGAAACCTGTTTCATCAAATATTGATTTAATATAATTCATCCATGGTATGTCTCTATTGCCACTTATAGATAATTTAAATAGTAATCTGTAGATTTTACCAGATAACTTATCAGGGTTACCCACAATTTTGTTCCAAAAGCACAACATTTTAATTTTAATCTGTAATTCTATAGGGTATCGCCCAAGCACACCAAATACACCATATATTTGGTGTGCTTGTTCTAACTCCTAAAATATTTTTAACAAAATTGCAAATGAATTTTTTCAATAATGTTCTTGTTTTCGAACCCCCAAAAGTCAGCCGAATAGAACAGCCCTATTGTTACCCTGTATGATACAATATCAACCATTATCAAATGAAAATGTTTTGACTAGGTTTAATAAATAGGGCTGTGAAAATATATGTGTACATGTATAACAGTACGATTTAAAACAAAAACATTGTATATGATCAAAATCGTAGTGAAACAAAAATTGTAAATAAAGCAAAAAATATATGTACAAACTCAAGATTATGGCAATGCTTCGCACGATTGTCGTTTTCCTAAGAAAGAGATTTTTTTTAAAGAATATATATCTATCAGACATTAACATTAGCTGTATTATATTATATCTATCATATTTTAAAATGGTATAACAATATTTCGCTTTTGTATATATTTGTTAGTTAAACATGTATTAACTCTATCAGTACAAACGTCGTCTGCTCATCAGTGGGACGATATTATTCTTGTCTTTTAATAAGATTTATAAACAACACCTGAAATTGATTGTCAAACAGGTATTTAAAAATATAATCATGAATGTCGTGGATAACTGATGTGTGAGCTACTGTCAATACGGTGTGTGTAATACACAGACATTTGGCTATGTTTATATAGTATTAAATGAAAATAGGGGCCCGTGGCTGACAAAATAACCTATTATAAATAGGCGATATGAAATAAAATGGAATACAAAACAAAGATAAAGAAATTATGAGCATTAGCTATATTTCTATAGTTTTGTATTAACTTATAATTAACGGTATGTATTTCGGTTTATCTAGAAGTTATTGATCGAAAAAAATCACGTGACGAATAAATTATTTTGGGCAAAAATAACAAAAACAAAAGCACGTGTTAATTTTTTACATAACAAATCAAATACCATTGGAAAGGAACTACAATCTGAACATTAATACAAAACATTTCATTTACAACAAAAGACAAAATATATAAAAAGTATGGTCTCTAATCCTCTTTATCACCACTGAGGATTTCCCAACCCAGTCTATATATATCTTGTCTGTTTTTGACAACTAATGGACGAGAACGTTCAGTTTCCTTGGCAAGCACAGAACCGTCGTGTGTCCAAAATAAATGTATCTTCTTGCCTACACGCAAAGCGTTTATTTTTTTCAATAGGTCATATCTGTGTCTGGTTAAGTGTTCAGTAATGAAGGTTTTATCTACATGACCTTCTAGTTCTTTCTTTTTAATGAAAACACATGTATCTTTGGCGATATGTAAGGAAGCGCACAATTATAGAGATCTTACCATCACGGATTTCTCCAATGGGATTCACCTACGATTTTTACGCTAATAGGTGGCGCATGCTCGGCACATACTGACATCTCAAGGACATCGCTTCTCAGTTATGTTAGATGTCTTCCAGTGTTGATTGAATAAAAAGTTTATATTATTTTAGCTTAAGGAATGGCTCCTCTAAGCATAGTGTTCAATATATTTAATAAGACATAAAGCACTAACCATTTTACTACTGAGAAGGGGGGGGGGGGGGGGGGTTAGAATAAAAATCGTTTATTTTCCACTATGTCAAAATTTTAAAGCAGACCTGAATACACCTCAGCTCTAAAAAATATTGCTTGCTTAGGCTAACTCGATCTTACCTAATATTTAGTGCCTATAAACCTAGCTATTTTATTAGTTTTTCTCAACAAGTACAGTCTGGGAACATCTGCATGCCCAATATATCCAATGCAAAAAAGAAAAAAAAATCCTGGTCACCTTTACCTAACCTTTTTCACAGGGCTACCGGTAACCCTAAACACACAATTATTTTTGTAGGTCTCGTCTGCATGTATCTTTTATCTCATGTATGTATAAAAATATTTTTGATCTACCCGATGCTTGAAAAATAAATTGGATGCTCTACTGACAGACATAAACAATCACATGCCTCCTCCCTCTTTCACTAATACAATTGTTGGTGTCTAATAAAGAAAACAAGTGAGTGGGAAGACATGTCACTCCACTCGGGCACACTAATTAATATTCCGATTCCTAGCCGGCCAGTCTTTGTTCTTACTTGCATGCTTTAGTAGTAGAGAAGCAACAAATACCAATTTTATAGTCTTTGGTTTGACCAGACTGGGGCTCTATCCCATGGATCTAACACACTCAAGGCGAGAATGCTAATCATTACACCACCGATGAGATAGGAAACCATTTTGTCTACAGACCAATAACATAATACCACCACAACAAAATGTATGTGGTCGTATAAAAATCACACTGAAAAAGGAGCAGTCCTTCAAAACTTTCATTAAACAAGGGACTTGTGCCCAAGTTGCTTACCGTATTTAGGGTTGTATAATGCGCAGGATTTTGCCCAGATTCTTTATTGTAGTTGAAGTTAGTTAATACAGTCAATATCATCAAACAAACATTAAAAAGATCATAGATTAGCTTCCAGTCAGATTTGAACTGACATCTTTTCAACTTTATTGAAATGTACTACCTTGTACTATAGAAGCCATAATGATTGTAATGACTAATGTTACACAAAGTACACATACAGATAAATAAACCACTCAAACAAGTATTGCAAAAGCATCTTGTACAAAGGACTGTATTTACGACATTTTATTAACTACAGATGTACATGTATTTTAATCTTCACTAAGGATAGTTAAATGTTTAAATTGTGTATGTATTGACACTGATTACATCAGGTAATAATATTCATTAAAAAGTTGTTAATGTTTTCGTGATTCATGAAACCTTTTTTTTCTCTAGCTACTGTTAGTAGCGACTAACCCCTTCTCTTAAATAGTCTTAAGCTTAAAGGGTCAATATATTACTTTAATTTCTTGAGCCCTATGAAGAATGTTGAGGACAAATCTAGAGATATGGGTTTAAAAACTCTCAAGTGTTCAAAATATCACAACTTATTGCTATCGAGAACTGTTTCTGACAAATTTTGGAGACAGTGAAGGAAGAAAGAAATAAGCATGATATTGATTGATTTATTGATTGATGGTATCTTAATGTACAGTAGGAAATATTTCATGCATTTTCAGGACGAGAAGAAGATCAACAATATCTAACAAGCATGAATAAATGAGGGATCAATTAGACAACAGGTGGAACAACTTTTGACTGCTACTAGAAAAGTATGGAGAGTTAGGAAGATAAAGTAATAGTCTTTGACAAAGCAGATACAACGTCCCTACTTTTCTTTTTGAATCAACAAAATGGGTTTTTAACGTGCAAAACGCAAAACGTGTGCCACATCCAAACCCCAAAATACGGCACTCACTATTGTCCGAGGTCACCCTTTCCATATTATAACCTGACAATGCCCATTAAGAGATGTCGCTATGCACCACCTAGGAACGCTCTGTGTGGGATTAGCACAGGGACCGACACCAATTCCCATCAACAATAGTAGTACTAAGAAACAGAGTATAGACAATGTCCACCAACGTTGTTTTCAAGATTTAGACTTAATAATGGAATAAAATAGCACGAAATAGATTAATATAGATGTAATGCGTTGCTTTAAATGACTAAAGCTAAATGATACCAAGACGTGATCAAAATATATATATTTATTCGAAACGACACCATCGTGATACATGGACAAACACACTTCACAAATACTGAGGACTGAAAACTAAAAAAGAAACAACACAAACCATAATTGAGTATGCTTTGAAAGAGAGAGTAATTCCTACTCCACTTGTGGTACCTTTCGTGTTACCCATATTCAAAATCGAATACATGGTCATAACAGATAAACCGCATCGATGGTGTACTGTTTAGCGTTCTCGCCTCGACACAGTGCTGTAGATCGTCGTTACCAGTGATTTTAAACCATTATATCATACCCCATATAGCTATGAAGTTGTACAAGACATGGCAAATATGACATGTACGAAAGACAACATTTCATGAACACTTCACTTTACTGCGAGGTATGCTCGACCAATTCCCGCGGAAGATATGACATATACGAAAGACAACACTGCATGAACACTTCACTTCAATCCGAGGAGTGTTCGAATAACACTCGAGGGAGGCATGACATATACGATAAACAACATTTCATGAACACTTCACTTTACTGCGAGGTGTGCTCGAATAACGTCCGAGGAAGATATGACGTCACATGCAGGAAAGACAACACGTCATGAAGACTTCACTTTACTGTGAAACTAACCGCGTCAGTCTTGAAATGGTTATCGTCTCGAGTGTGGTAGATCGTGTGTTCGAGCCCCGATCAGTTCAAACCAAAGACTATAAAATTGCTATTTGCTGCTTCTCAGCTAACACACAGCATTTAGGAGAAAGAGCAAAGACTGGTTGGCTCGGAATCAGTATAATGAGTCCGATTAAATAATAGAGATAGAATAGTTTAACTGGATTCGTCTGTGTGTTACACCATACAAATAAACCAGCGATGTAGCTTAAGGTTTCCCGGCTAATGGAATTAATGTTTATAGTTTTCGTGCTCTTTGACTGACCAAGAGCACTGCCACTTGTTTTTTTTTGTTTTTTTTGATCCGCTTATGACTCGATGTACTTTTGCGTAACCAGTGTAAACAATATGGCGAACGCTGACGGAAAACTACGATAATTTACGATTAAAATGTATTTAACCACACAATATAATAAGAAAATAAAAAACGAATTGTCATCTTTAAATAGAAACTTGAAATTACCCAATAGAAAATTTCCAGATATCTATACATATAATTAGCAGTTCGAAATCCCCTAAGATAAAAATAGCTGATCATTGTGTCGTATTATAAGTTTTTTAAACATTCAGACTAATATTGTTCTCCAATATAATATTTACCTGTCGTTATCTCTGTACACATTCTATATTGTTCCATCAAATTTTGACAATAACAAAGTGATATTGATCTTTATATGGTAAATATCACAGGCAGGGCTGAATTGTCCTATAGGCTACACCCTGGGGCCTCTCAAGCATGGGGGGTCTCAGAATAATTTTAACAATCAAAAGATATCTATCCTAGTTTATATAAAGAATTTGCGATGATGTTGCTCCAGGCTATGTATAGTCGCAAACATATTTCTCGAGTAATAAATATTCAAGAACGATGCGGACGAGTTAGAGTTGACTCCATCTGAGTGGGGCCCATTAATTTCATTAGTCTAGGGCCTCCCAAAAGGTCACGATCCGGCCCTGATCAGAGGCACTTGGTCAAAGACTAGATCATCTTCATTGTGTTGTACCACCACAACCCTTTATCACAATGGCATCAGCCCATCCAAAATATATTTAGGTCTCATAGGATTACTAGCTTCAAATTAACAGAAGTGGTGGTCTATCGTCATAACAAATTGAAGCTTAATATAAATCTCAGTAAAATTAAAATACTACCTTTTCTAAGAAAACTTCTATCAAAAGTTAGCTTCTGTTTTGGTTTTAGCTAAATGTTGAAATAGTTGATCAACATTAGTACCTTGTGGTAGTATTTTCTAATAATGCTTTTCTCCTGGTATTCCGGTTTCCTCTGCCAGTAAAACTAATTCCCACCATATAGCTGAAATATTGTTGAAAGTGGCATTAAACACCATAACCCTAACCCCCTCTAATAGTGGTAAGAAGGTAAGCTTGAAGATACCGAGAGCTAATCAGAAGCCATAAGAAAAGTTTGAAAATACCAAAGGGGTAATCAGAATCCGTAAATCGAAGAGGAACAAACAGCACAATGGTCAGAAGAAAAAGGACAAAAGGACAACACTATCTACAAAACATACACATAAAACTAAAGATCGAGTAACACGAACCCCACTAAAAACCGTAAATTAAAGGACAGACAATACAATGTTTAGACAGTTGTGAACAAATTTGTCCCATTTCCTATTGGATTTCAACACCTAGACGTCAAGCCTATTTTTTCTCTCAAAAATTTAAGCTAAAATAAACAAAGGTGAAGGATAATAATTCAGGTAACTTTTACTTTATAGCAGGATTTTGGAAACTTTAAGCTAAAGAAATACCTAGAATTTGACCTTCCTAAATCAATGAGGGCAACATTAGCAGTGCTCACCCTTAGCAATTAAAACAGGGCGTTACAGTAAAAACCATTACACCTGCAGATCAGTGATCTTCCAGGAAGTGATAAATAAACAATCGATAGGAAATAATAGAAAGCACATGTGGAGATCTACATTTAATCAGATTAACGGTTTAGTGGTTTCATTTTGGTCGCGCCCTGACGAGCTATTATCGACCAACGTTTGTTTACCTTTGATTTTCAGATGAACTTGTTTTTCAAATTTCTTTATTGTATTTCAGCTTATTCACGTGTTATATCTTTGCTATTTAATTATCATCAATATATTATTTTGCTTTGTAATCAAGCCACCTCCCACATGTTCCATTCAACGGTACTGGACGGTATTGTACGGTGGGTTTTAGTAACATGTGTGTATCATACGAATTTGTCAGCAAAAAAGGAAGAAACATTACCCTGTAGAAAGTTGTAGTTTTCATTTTAGAAATAAAGATAGTCTTATTTTTTTTCACATTTTTATAAAATCACATTCCCCTAAATATCGTTTTTGCTTGATGATTAAATGTGTCTATTAACTTTTCAGTATGTTTGGTGTGCATTTAAAACGCACAATATTTGAGTATGTGAAAGCAATATTATAATGGCATACAAACTAGTTAATATATATAACAGAGAATCATTGTGTGGTAGATCGTGTGTTCGAGCCCCGATCAGTTCAAACCTCACTATCAAATTGATATTTGCTGCTTCCCCGCTAGCACGCAGCACTTAGGAGAAACAGCAAAGACTGGTTGGCTCGGAATCAGTATAATGTGTTCGCATGGGGCAACATGTCCATCCGCGAACTGTTGTTTCAGTGAGCTAGCACTATTAAATACAACTAAGTGTGTTGGTCGAGTACAAAGCGGACCTCATCGTCATTTCATTGAAAATTAACTTGTTTTCGCCATGATATAGCTGAAAAAGTGATGCGTTGGCGTTAAGCAACAATCACTCACTCACTCACTCACTCAAATTGAAACTTGGTGCCGAGCAAAACAAATATCTTCATAACTATAATGATGATGTTCGTTCTATTAATTATTCACAGTTCACAAGAAGCGGACAAGAAACTTTATTTAATAGAAAGAAAATCATATAACAGTATAAATATCATTCTTGTAATTTACATGATACATAAATGTTACCTGTATAGAGGTCACGTGAACTTATATTGCTATGTGTAATAATTATGTAATGTGAGTCATTCATTCAGTTCGTCATAATATATTGTGTTTTATATCGTCTGCTTCTTGTAACAGTGTATACTGTCAGAGTGCAATACAAGTCTTCTGTTTGAACAACATTATTATGTTTTAGTACAGACCGTTTATGTTAACCTATCCGATTAAATAATATAGATAGAATAGTTTAACTAGCTTCGTCTGTGTGTTACGCCATACAAATACACCGGCGATGTGGCTTTAGGTTTCTCAGCTTGACTCCTATTTACACTGCGATGTTGACAATCTGTCCATTACTCTTTAAAAAAACAGGGATGCAACCTTTCAAAGCCAATAACCCTAACACTAACTAAATGCGATGGGGATTTATTTTCCCCCATAGCAAAAATTGTTCATCACAGGGCATATTACTATTTACTGATTTTGAAACCTACTTATAGTGAAAAATACGCATAATTCTAATGGAATTAATGTTTATAGTTTTCGTGCTCTTTGACTGACCAAGAGCACTGCCACTTTTTTTTGCTTTATTTTTTGATCCGTTTATAATTCGATGTACTTTTGCGTAACCAGTGTAAACAATATGGCGAACGCTGACGGGAAACTATGATAGTGTACAATTGAAATGTATTTAACCACACAATATAATAAGAAAATCAAAAACGAATTGTCATCTTTAAATAGAAACTTGAAATTACCCAATAGAAAATTTCCAAATATCTATACATATAATTAGCAGTTCGAAATCCCCTAAGATAAAAATAGCTGATCATTGTGTCGTATTATAAGTTTTTTAAACATTCAGACTAATATTGTTCTCCAATGTAATATTTACTTGTCGTTATCCCTGTACACATTCTATATTGTTCCATCAACTTTTGACAATAACAAAGTGATATTGATCTTTATATGGTAAATATCACTAGCAGGGCTGAATTGTCCTATAGGCTACACCCTGGGGCCTCTCACGCTTGGGGATCTCAGAATATTTTTAACAATCAAAAGATATCTATCCTAGTTTATATAAAGAATTTGCGATGAGGTTACTTAAGGCTATGCAATGTCGCAAAAATATATCTTGAGTAATAAATATTCAAGAACGGTGCGGACGAGTTAGAGGTGACCCCATCTGAGTGGGTCTCATTAATTTCATTAGTCTAGGGTCTCCCAAAAGGTCACGATCTGGCCCTGATCAGAGGCACTTGATCAAAGACTAGATCATCTCCATTGTGTTGTACCACCACAACCCTTTATCACAATGGCATCAGCCCATCCAAAATATATTTAGGTCTCATAGGATTACTAGCTTCAAATTAACAGAAGTGGTGGTCTATCGTCATAACAAATTGAAGCTTAATATAAATCTCAGAAAGATTAAAATACTACCTTTTCTAAGAAAGCTTCTACCAAAAGTTAACTTCTATTTTGGTTTTAGCTAAATGTTGAAATAGTTGATCAACATTAGTACCTTGTGGTAGTATTTTCTAATAATGCTTTTCTGCTGGTATTCCGGTTTCCTCTGCCAGTAAAACTAATTCCCACCATATAGCTGAAATATTGTTGAAAGTGGCATTAAACACCCTAACCCTAACCCCCTCTAATAGTGGTAAGAAGGTAAGCTGGAAGATACCGAGAGCTAATCAGAAGCCATAAGAAAAGTTTGAAGATACCAAAGGGGTAATCAGAATCCGTAAATCGAAGAGGAACAAACAGCACAATGGTCAAAAGAAAAAGGACAAAAGGACAACACTATCTACAAAACATACACATAAAACTAAAGATCGAGTAACACGAACCCCACTAAAAACCGTAAATTAAAGGACAGACAATACAATGATTAGACAGTTGTGAACAAATTTGTCCCATTTCCTATTGGATTTCAACACCTGGACGTCAAGTCTATATTTTCTCTCAAAAATTTAAGCTAAAATAAACAAAGATGAAGGATAATAATTCAGGTAACTTTTACTTTATAGCAGGATTTTGGAAACTTTAAACTAAAGAAATACCTAGAATTTGACCTTCCTAAATCAATGAGGGCAACATTAGCAGTGCTCACCCTTAGCAATTAAAACAGGGCGTTACAGTAAAAACCATTACACCTGCAGATCAGTGATCTTCCAGGAGGTGATAAATAAACAATCGATAGGAAATAATAGAAAGCACATGTGGAGATCTACATTTAATCAGATTAATGGTTTAGTTGTTTCATTTTGGTCGCGCCCTGACGAGCTATTGTCGACCAACCGTTTCTTTACCTTTGATTTTCAGATGAACTTGTTTTTCAAATTTCTTTATTGTATTTCAGCTTATTCACGTGTTATATCTTTGCTATTTAATTATCATCAATATATTATTTTGCTTTGTGATCAAGCCACCTCCCGCATGTTCCATTCAACGGTACTGGACGGTATTGTACGGTAGGTTTTAGTAACATGTGTGTATCATACGAATTTGTCAGCAAAAAAGGAAGAAACGTTACCCTGTAGAAAGTTGTAGTTTTCATTTTAGAAATAAAGATAGTCTTATTTTTTTTCACATTTTTATAAAAACATATTCCCCTAAATATCGTTTTTGCTTTATGATTAAATGTGTCTATTAACGTTTCAGTATGTTTGGTGTGCATTTAAAACGTACAATATTTGAGTATGTGAAAGCAATATTATAATGGCATACAAACTAGTTAATATATATAACAGAGAATCATTGTGTGGTAGATCGTGTGTTCGAGCCCCGATCAGTTCAAACCAGACTATAAAATTGATGTTTGCTGCTTCCCCGCTAACACGCAGCATTTAGGAGAAAGAGCAAAGACTAGTTGGCTCGGAATCAGTATAATGTGTCCGCATGGGGCAACATGTCCATCCGCGAACTGTTGTTTCAGTGAGCTAGCACTATAAAATACAACTAAGTGTGTTGGTCGAGTACAAAGCGGACCTCATCGTCATTTCATTGAAAATTTACTTGTTTTCGCCATGATATAGCTGAAAAAGTGATGCGTTGGCGTTAAACAACAATCACTCACTCACTCACTCACTCAAGTTGAAACTTAGTGCCGAGCAAAACAAATATCTTCATAACTATAATGATGATGTTCGCTCTATTAATTATTCACAGTTCACATGAAGCGGACAAGAAACTTTATTTAATAGAAAGAAAATCATATAACAGTGTAAATATCATTCTTGTGATTTACATGATACATAAATGTTACCTGTATAGAGGTCACGTGAACTTATATTGCTATGTGTAATAATTATGTAATGTGTGTCATTCATTCAGTTCGTCATCATATATTGTGTTTTATATCGTCTGCTTCTTGTAACAGTGTATACTGTCAGAGTGCAATACAAGTCTTCTGTTTGAACAACATTATTATGTTTTAGTACAGACCGTTTATGTTAACCTATCCGATAAAATAATATAGATAGAATAGTTTAACTAGCTTCGTCTGTGTGTTACACCATACAAACACATCGGCGATGTGGCTTTAGGTTTCTCAGCTTGACTCCTATTTACACTGCGATGTTGACAATCTGTCCATTACTCTAAAAAAAACAAGGATGCAACCTTTCAAAGCCAATAACCCTAACACTAACTAAATGCGACGGGGATTTATTTTCCCCCATAACAAAAATTGTTCATCACAGGGCATATTACTATTTACTGATTTTGAAACCTACTTATAGTGACAAATACGCATAATTCTAATGGAATTAATATTTATAGTGTTCGTGCTCTTTGACTGACCAAGAGCACTACCACTTGTTTTTTGCTTTATTTTTTTATCCGTTTATAACTCGATGTACTTTTGCGTAACCAGTGTAAACAATATGGCGAACGCTGACGGGAAACTATGATAGTGTACGATTGAAATGTATTTAACCACACAATATAATAAGAAAATCAAAAACGAATTGTCATCTTTAAATAGAAACTTGAAATTACCCAATAGAAAATTTCCAAATATCTATACATATAATTAGCAGTTCGAAATCCCCTAAGATAAAAATAGCTGATCATTGTGTCGTATTATAAGTTTTTTAAACATTCAGACTAATATTGTTCTCTAATGTAATATTTACTTGTCGTTATCCCTGTACACATTCTATATTGTTCCATCAACTTTTGACAATAACAAAGTGATATTGATCTTTATATGGTAAATATCACTAGCAGGGCTGAATTGTCCTATAGGCTACACCCTGGGGCCTCTCACGCTTGGGGATCTCAGAATATTTTTAACAATCAAAAGATATCTATCCTAGTTTATATAAAGAATTTGCGATGAGGTTACTTAAGGCTATGCAATGTCGCAAAAATATATCTTGAGTAATAAATATTCAAGAACGGTGCGGACGAGTTAGAGGTGACCCCATCTGAGTGGGTCTCATTAATTTCATTAGTCTAGGGTCTCCCAAAAGGTCACGATCTGGCCCTGATCAGAGGCACTTGATCAAAGACTAGATCATCTCCATTGTGTTGTACCACCACAACCCTTTATCACAATGGCATCAGCCCATCCAAAATATATTTAGGTCTCATAGGATTACTAGCTTCAAATTAACAGAAGTGGTGGTCTATCGTCATAACAAATTGAAGCTTAATATAAATCTCAGTAAAATTAAAATACTACCTTTTCTAAGAAAACTTCTACCAAAAGTTAACTTCTATTTTGGTTTTAGCTAAATGTTGAAATAGTTGAACAACATTAGTACCCTGTGATAGTATTTTCTAATAATGCTTTTCTCCTGGTATTCCGGTTTCCTCTGCCAGTAAAACTAATTGCCATCATATAGCTGAAATATTGTTGAAAGTGGCATTAAACACCCTAACCCTAACCCCCTCTAATAGTGGTAAGAAGGTAAGCTTGAAGATACCGAGAGCTAATCAGAAGCCATAAGAAAAGTTTGAAGATACCAAAGGGGTAATCAGAATCCGTAAATCGAAGAGGAACAAACAGCACAATGGTCAAAAGAAAAAGGACAAAAGGACAACACTATCTACAAAACATACACATAAAACTAAAGATCGAGTAACACGAACCCCACAAAAAACCGTAAATTAAAGGACAGACAATACAATGTTTAGACAGTTGTGAACAAATTTGTCCCATTTCCTATTGGATTTCAACACCTGGACGTCAAGCCTATATTTTCTCTCAAAAATTTAAGCTAAAATAAACAAAGGTGAAGGATAATAATTCAGGTAACTTTTACTTTATAGCAAGATTTTGGAAGCTATAAACTAAAGAAATACCTAGAATTTGACCTTCCTAAATCAATGAGGGCAACATTAGCAGTGCTCACCCTTAGCAATTAAAACAGGGCGTTACAGTAAAAACCATTACACCTGCAGATCAGTGATCTTCCAGGAAGTGATAAATAAACAATCGATAGGAAATAATAGAAAGCACATGTGAAGATCTACATTTAATCAGATTAATGGTTTAGTGGTTTCATTTTGGTCGCGCCCTGACGAGCTATTATCGACCAACCGTTTCTTTACCTTTGATTTTCAGATGAACTTGTTTTTCAAATTTCTTTATTGTATTTCAGCTTATTCACGTGTTATATCTTTGCTATTTAATTATCATCAATATATTATTTTGCTTTGTGATCAAGCCACCTCCCGCATGTTCCATTCAACGGTACTGGACGGTATTGTACGGTAGGTTTTAGTAACATGTGTGTATCATACGAATTTGTCAGCAAAAAAGGAAGAAACGTTACCCTGTAGAAAGTTGTAGTTTTCATTTTAGAAATAAAGATAGTCTTATTTTTTTCACATTTTTATAAAAACATATTCCCCTAAATATCGTTTTTGCTTTATGATTAAATGTGTCTATTAACGTTTCAGTATGTTTGGTGTGCATTTAAAACGTACAATATTTGAGTATGTGAAAGCAATATTATAATGGCATACAAACTAGTTAATATATATAACAGGGAATCATTGTGTGGTAGATCGTGTGTTCGAGCCCCGATCAGTTCAAACCAGACTATAAAATTGATATTTGCTGCTTCCCCGCTAACACGCAGCAATTAGGAGAAAGAGCAAAGACTGGTTGGCTCGGAATCAGTATAATGTGTCCGCATGGGGCAACATGTCCATCCGCGAACTGTTGTTTCAGTGAGCTAGCACTATAAAATACAACTAAGTGTGTTGGTCGAGTACAAAGCGGACCTCATCGTCATTTCATTGAAAATTAACTTGTTTTCGCCATGATATAGCTGAAAAAGTGATGCGTTGGCGTTAAACAACAATCACTCACTCACTCACTCACTCAAGTTGAAACTTAGTGCCGAGCAAAACAAATATCTTCATAACTATAATGATGATGTTCGCTCTATTAATTATTCACAGTTCACATGAAGCGGACAAGAAACTTTATTTAATAGAAAGAAAATCATATAACAGTGTAAATATCATTCTTGTGATTTACATGATACATAAATGTTACCTGTATAGAGGTCACGTGAACTTATATTGCTATGTGTAATAATTATGTAATGTGTGTCATTCATTCAGTTCGTCATAATATATTGTGTTTTATATCGTCTGCTTCTTGTAACAGTGTATACTGTCAGAGTGCAATACAAGTCTTCTGTTTGAATAACATTATTATGTTTTAGTACAGACCGTTTATGTTAACCTATCCGATTAAATAATATAGATAGAATAGTTTAACTAGCTTCGTCTGTGTGTTACACCATACAAATACATCGGCGATGTGGCTTTAGGTTTCTCAGCTTGACTCCTATTTACACTGCGATGTTGACAATCTGTCCATTACTCTAAAAAAAACAAGGATGCAACCTTTCAAAGCCAATAACCCTAACACTAACTAAATGCGACGGGGATTTATTTTCCCCCATAACAAAAATTGTTCATCACAGGGCATATTACTATTTACTGATTTTGAAACCTACCTATAGTGAAAAATACGCATAATTCTAATGGAATTAATGTTTATAGTTTTCGTGCTCTTTGACTGACCAAGAGCACTGCCACTTTTATTTGCTTTATTTTTTGATCCGTTTATAATTCGATGTACTTTTGCGTAACCAGTGTAAACAATATGGCGAACGCTGACGGGAAACTATGATAGTGTACAATTGAAATGTATTTAACCACACAATATAATAAGAAAATCAAAAACGAATTGTCATCTTTAAATAGAAACTTGAAATTACCCAATAGAAAATTTCCAAATATCTCTACATATAATTAGCAGTTCGAAATCCCCTAAGATAAAAATAGCTGATCATTGTGTCGTATTATCAGTTTTTTAAACATTCAGACTAATATTGTTCTCCAATGTAATATTTACTTGTCGTTATCCCTGTACACATTCTATATTGTTCCATCAACTTTTGACAATAACAAAGTGATATTGATCTTTATATGGTAAATATCACTAGCAGGGCTGAATTGTCCTATAGGCTACACCCTGGGGCCTCTCACGCTTGGGGATCTCAGAATATTTTTAACAATCAAAAGATATCTATCCTAGTTTATATAAAGAATTTGCGATGAGGTTACTTAAGGCTATGCAATGTCGCAAAAATATATCTTGAGTAATAAATATTCAAGAACGGTGCGGACGAGTTAGAGGTGACCCCATCTGAGTGGGTCTCATTAATTTCATTAGTCTAGGGTCTCCCAAAAGGTCACGATCTGGCCCTGATCAGAGGCACTTGATCAAAGACTAGATCATCTCCATTGTGTTGTATCACCACAACCCTTTATCACAATGGCATCAGCCCATCCAAAATATATTTAGGTCTCATAGGATTACTAGCTTCAAATTAACAGAAGTGGTGGTCTATCGTCATAACAAATTGAAGCTTAATATAAATCTCAGAAAGATTAAAATACTACCTTTTCTAAGAAAGCTTCTACCAAAAGTTAACTTCTATTTTGGTTTTAGCTAAATGTTGAAATAGTTGATCAACATTAGTACCTTGTGGTAGTATTTTCTAATAATGCTTTTCTGCTGGTATTCCGGTTTCCTCTGCCAGTAAAACTAATTCCCACCATATAGCTGAAATATTGTTGAAAGTGGCATTAAACACCCTAACCCTAACCCCCTCTAATAGTGGTAAGAAGGTAAGCTGGAAGATACCGAGAGCTAATCAGAAGCCATAAGAAAAGTTTGAAGATACCAAAAGGTAATCAGAATCCGTAAATCGAAGAGGAACAAACAGCACAATGGTCAAAAGAAAAAGGACAAAAGGACAACACTATCTACAAAACATACACATAAAACTAAAGATCGAGTAACACGAACCCCACTAAAAACCGTAAATTAAAGGACAGACAATACAATGATTAGACAGTTGTGAACAAATTTGTCCCATTTCCTATTGGATTTCAACACCTGGACGTCAAGCCTATATTTTCTCTCAAAAATTTAAGCTAAAATAAACAAAGATGAAGGATAATAATTCAGGTAACTTTTACTTTATAGCAGGATTTTGGAAACTTTAAACTAAAGAAATACCTAGAATTTGACCTTCCTAAATCAATGAGGGCAACATTAGCAGTGCTCACCCTTAGCAATTAAAACAGGGCGTTACAGTAAAAACCATTACACCTGCAGATCAGTGATCTTCCAGGAGGTGATAAATAAACAATCGATAGGAAATAATAGAAAGCACATGTGGAGATCTACATTTAATCAGATTAATGGTTTAGTTGTTTCATTTTGGTCGCGCCCTGACGAGCTATTGTCGACCAACCGTTTGTTTACCTTTGATTTTCAGATGAACTTGTTTTTCAAATTTCTTTATTGTATTTCAGCTTATTCACGTGTTATATCTTTGCTATTTAATTATCATCAATATATTATTTTGCTTTGTGATCAAGCCACCTCCCGCATGTTCCATTCAACGGTACTGGACGGTATTGTACGGTAGGTTTTAGTAACATGTGTGTATCATACGAATTTGTCAGCAAAAAAGGAAGAAACGTTACCCTGTAGAAAGTTGTAGTTTTCATTTTAGAAATAAAGATAGTCTTATTTTTTTTCACATTTTTATAAAAACATATTCCCCTAAATATCGTTTTTGCTTTATGATTAAATGTGTCTATTAACGTTTCAGTATGTTTGGTGTGCATTTAAAACGTACAATATTTGAGTATGTGAAAGCAATATTATAATGGCATACAAACTAGTTAATATATATAACAGAGAATCATTGTGTGGTAGATCGTGTGTTCGAGCCCCGATCAGTTCAAACCAGACTATAAAATTGATATTTGCTGCTTCCCCGCTAACACGCAGCATTTAGGAGAAAGAGCAAAGACTAGTTGGCTCGGAATCAGTATAATGTGTCCGCATGGGGCAACATGTCCATCCGCGAACTGTTGTTTCAGTGAGCTAGCACTATAAAATACAACTAAGTGTGTTGGTCGAGTACAAAGCGGACCTCATCGTCATTTCATTGAAAATTAACTTGTTTTCGCCATGATATAGCTGAAAAAGTGATGCGTTGGCGTTAAACAACAATCACTCACTCACTCACTCACTCAAATTGAAACTTAGTGCCGAGCAAAACAAATATCTTCATAACTATAATGATGATGTTCGCTCTATTAATTATTCACAGTTCACATGAAGCGGACAAGAAACTTTATTTAATAGAAAGAAAATCATATAACAGTGTAAATATCATTCTTGTGATTTACATGATACATAAATGTTACCTGTATAGAGGTCACGTGAACTTATATTGCTATGTGTAATAATTATGTAATGTGTGTCATTCATTCAGTTCGTCATAATATATTGTGTTTTATATCGTCTGCTTCTTGTAACAGTGTATACTGTCAGAGTGCAATACAAGTCTTCTGTTTGAACAACATTATTATGTTTTAGTACAGACCGTTTATGTTAACCTATCCGATTAAATAATATAGATAGAATAGTTTAACTAGCTTCGTCTGTGTGTTACACCATACAAATACATCGGCGATGTGGCTTTCGGTTTCTCAGCTTGACTCCTATTTACACTGCGATGTTGACAATCTGTCCATTACTCTAAAAAAAACAAGGATGCAACCTTTCAAAGCCAATAACCCTAACACTAACTAAATGCGACGGGGATTTATTTTCCCCCATAACAAAAATTGTTCATCACAGGGCATATTACTATTTACTGATTTTGAAACCTACTTATAGTGACAAATACGCATAATTCTAATGGAATTAATATTTATAGTGTTCGTGCTCTTTGACTGACCAAGAGCACTACCACTTGTTTTTTGCTTTATTTTTTTATCCGTTTATAACTCGATGTACTTTTGCGTAACCAGTGTAAACAATATGGCGAACGCTGACGGGAAACTATGATAGTGTACGATTGAAATGTATTTAACCACACAATATAATAAGAAAATCAAAAACGAATTGTCATCTTTAAATAGAAACTTGAAATTACCCAATAGAAAATTTCCAAATATCTATACATATAATTAGCAGTTCGAAATCCCCTCAGATAAAAATAGCTGATCATTGTGTCGTATTATAAGTTTTTTAAACATTCAGACTAATATTGTTCTCCAATGTAATATTTACTTGTCGTTATCCCTGTACACATTCTATATTGTTCCATCAACTTTTGACAATAACAAAGTGATATTGATCTTTATATGGTAAATATCACTAGCAGGGCTGAATTGTCCTATAGGCTACACCCTGGGGCCTCTCACGCTTGGGGATCTCAGAATATTTTTAACAATCAAAAGATATCTATCCTAGTTTATATAAAGAATTTGCGATGAGGTTACTTAAGGCTATGCAATGTCGCAAAAATATATCTTGAGTAATAAATATTCAAGAACGGTGCGGACGAGTAAGAGGTGACCCCATCTGAGTGGGTCTCATTAATTTCATTAGTCTAGGGTCTCCCAAAAGGTCACGATCTGGCCCTGATCAGAGGCACTTGATCAAAGACTAGATCATCTCCATTGTGTTGTACCACCACAACCCTTTATCACAATGGCATCAGCCCATCCAAAATATATTTAGGTCTCATAGGATTACTAGCTTCAAATTAACAGAAGTGGTGGTCTATCGTCATAACAAATTGAAGCTTAATATAAATCTCAGTAAAATTAAAATACTACCTTTTCTAAGAAAACTTCTACCAAAAGTTAACTTCTATTTTGGTTTTAGCTAAATGTTGAAATAGTTGATCAACATTAGTACCCTGTGATAGTATTTTCTAATAATGCTTTTCTCCTGGTATTCCGGTTTCCTCTGCCAGTAAAACTAATTGCCATCATATAGCTGAAATATTGTTGAAAGTGGCATTAAACACCCTAACCCTAACCCCCTCTAATAGTGGTAAGAAGGTAAGCTTGAAGATACCGAGAGCTAATCAGAAGCCATAAGAAAAGTTTGAAGATACCAAAGGGGTAATCAGAATCCGTAAATCGAAGAGGAACAAACAGTACAATGGTCAAAAGAAAAAGGACAAAAGGACAACACTATCTACAAAACATACACATAAAACTAAAGATCGAGTAACACGAACCCCACTAAAAACCGTAAATTAAAGGACAGACAATACAATGTTTAGACAGTTGTGAACAAATTTGTCCCATTTCCTATTGGATTTCAACACCTGGACGTCAAGCCTATATTTTCTCTCAAAAATTTAAGCTAAAATAAACAAAGGTGAAGGATAATAATTCAGGTAACTTTTACTTTATAGCAAGATTTTGGAAGCTATAAACTAAAGAAATACCTAGAATTTGACCTTCCTAAATCAATGAGGGCAACATTAGCAGTGCTCACCCTTAGCAATTAAAACAGGGCGTTACAGTAAAAACCATTACACCTGCAGATCAGTGATCTTCCAGGAAGTGATAAATAAACAATCGATAGGAAATAATAGAAAGCACATGTGAAGATCTACATTTAATCAGATTAATGGTTTAGTGGTTTCATTTTGGTCGCGCCCTGACGAGCTATTATCGACCAACCGTTTCTTTACCTTTGATTTTCAGATGAACTTGTTTTTCAAATTTCTTTATTGTATTTCAGCTTATTCACGTGTTATATCTTTGCTATTTAATTATCATCAATATATTATTTTGCTTTGTGATCAAGCCACCTCCCGCATATTCCATTCAACGGTACTGGACGGTATTGTACGGTAGGTTTTAGTAACATGTGTGTATCATACAAATTTGTCAGCAAAAAAGGAAGAAACGTTACCCTGTAGAAAGTTGTAGTTTTCATTTTAGAAATAAAGATAGTCTTATTTTTTTTTCACATTTTTATAAAAACATATTCCCCTAAATATCGTTTTTGCTTTATGATTAAATATGTCTATTAACGTTTCAGTATGTTTGGTGTGCATTTAAAACGTACAATATTTGAGTACGTGAAAGCAATATTATAATGGCATACAAACTAGTTAATATATATAACAGGAATCATTGTGTGGTAGATCGTGTGTTCGAGCCCCGATCAGTTCAAACCAGACTATAAAATTGATATTTGCTGCTTCCCCGCTAACACGCAGCATTTAGGAGAAAGAGCAAAGACTGGTTGGCTCGGAATCAGTATAATGTGTCCGCATGGGGCAACATGTCCATCCGCGAACTGTTGTTTCAGTGAGCTAGCACTATAAAATACAACTAAGTGTGTTGGTCGAGTACAAAGCGGACCTCATCGTCATTTCATTGAAAATTAACTTGTTTTCGCCATGATATAGCTGAAAAATTGATGCGTTGGCGTTAAACAACAATCACTCACTCACTCACTCACTCAAATTGAAACTTAGTGCCGAGCAAAACAAATATCTTCACAACTATGATGATGATGTTCGTTCTATTAATTATTCAGTTTACAAGAAGCGGAAAAGAAACTTTATTTAATAGAAAGAAAATCATATAACAGTGTAAATATCATTCTTGTGATTTACATGATACATAAATGTTACCTGTATAGAGGTCACGTGAACTTATATTGTTATGTGTAATAATTATGTAATGTGTGTCATTCATTCAGTTCGTCATAATATATTGTGTTTTATATCGTCTGCTTCTTGTAACAGTGTATACTGTCAGAGTGCAATACAAGTCTTCTGTTTGAACAACATTATTATGTTTTAGTACAGACCGTTTATGTTAACCTATCCGATTAAATAATATAGATAGAATAGCTTAACTAACTTCGTCTGTGTGTTACACCATACAAATACATCGGGGATGTGGCTTTAGGTTTCTCAGCTTGACTTCTATTTACACTGCGATGTTGACAATCTGTCCATTACTCTAAAAAAAAACAGGGATGCAACCTTTCAAAACCAATAACTCTAACACTAACTAAATGCGATGGGGATTTATTTTCCCCCATAACAAAAATTGTTCATCACAGGGCATATTACTTATTTACTGATTTTGAAACCTACTTATAGTGAAAAATACGCATAATTCTAATGGAATTAATGTTTATAGTGTTCGTGCCCTTTGACTGACCAAGAGCACTACCACTTGTTTTTTGCTTTTTTTTTTATCCGCTTATAACTCGATGTACTTTTGCGTAACCAGTGTAAACAATATGGCGAACGCTGACGGGAAACTATGATAGTGTACGATTGAAATGTATTTAGCCACACAATATAATAAGAAAATCAAAAACGAATTGTCATCTTTAAATAGAAACTTGAAATTACCCAATAGAAAATTTCCAAATATCTCTACATATAATTAGCAGTTCGAAATCCCCTAAGATAAAAATAGCTGATCATTGTGTCGTATTATAAGTTTTTTAAACATTGAGACTAATATTGTTCTCCAATATAATATTTACCTGTCGTTATCCCTGTACACATTCTATATTGTTCCATCAAATTTTGACAATAACAAAGTGATATTGATCTTTATATGGTAAATATCACTAGCAGGGCTGAATTGTCCTATAGGCTACACCCTGGGGCCTCTCACGCTTGGGGTCTCAGAATGTGTTTTTCACAATCAAAAGATATCTATCCTAGTTTATATAAAGAATTTGCGATGAGGTTACTTAAGGCTATGTAATGTCGCAAAAATATATCTCGAGTAATAAATATTCAAGAACGGTGCGGACGAGCTAGAGGTGACTCCATCTGTGTGGGTCTCATTAATTTCATTAGTCTAGGGTCTCCCAAAAGATCACGATCTGGCCCTGATCAGAGACACTTGATCAAAGACTAGATCATCTCCATTGTGTTGTACCACCACAACCCTTTATCACAATGGCATCAGCCCATCCAAAATATATTTAGGTCTCATAGGATTACTAGCTTCAAATTAACAGAAGTGGTGGTCTATCGTCATAACAAATTGAAGCTTAATATAAATCTCAGTAAAATTAAAATACTACCTTTTCTAAGAAAACTTCTACCAAAAGTTAACTTCTATTTTGGTTTTAGCTAAATGTTGAAATAGTTGATCAACATTAGTACCTTGTGGTAGTATTTTCTAATAATGCTTTTCTCCTGGTATTCCGGTTTCCTCTGCCAGTAAAACTAATTCCCACCATATAGCTGAAATATTGTTGAAAGTGGCATTAAACACCCTAACCCTAACCCCCTCTAATAGTGGTAAGAAGGTAAGCTTGAAGATACCGAGAGCTAATCAGAAGCCATAAGAAAAGTTTGAAGATACCAAAGGGTAATCAGAATTCGTAAATCGAAGAGGAACAAACAGCACAATGGTCAAAAGAAAAAGGACAAAAGGACAACACTATCTACAAAACATACACATAAAACTAAAGATCGAGTAACACGAACCCCACTAAAAACCGTAAATTAAAGGACAGACAATACAATGTTTAGACAGTTGTGAACAAATTTGTCCCATTTCCTATTGGATTTCAACACCTGGACGTCAAGCCTATATTTTCTCTCAAAAATTTAAGCTAAAATAAACAAAGGTGAAGGATAATAATTCAGGTAACTTTTACTTTATAGCAAGATATTGGAAACTTTAAACTAAAGAAATACCTAGAATTTGACCTTCCTAATTCAATGAGGGCAACATTAACAGTGCTCACCCTTAGCAATTAAAACAGGGCGTTACAGTAAAAACCATTACACCTGCAGATCAGTGATCTTCCAGGAAGTGATAAATAAACAATCGATAGGAAATAATAGAAAGCACATGTGAAGATCTACATTTAATCAGATTAATGGTTTAGTTGTTTCATTTTGGTCGCGCCCTGACGAGCTATTGTCGACCAACCGTTTGTTTACCTTTGATTTTCAGATGAACTTGTTTTTCAAATTTCTTTATTGTATTTCAGCTTATTCACGTGTTATATCTTTGCTATTTAATTATCATCAATATATTATTTTGCTTTGTGATCAAGCCACCTCCCGCATGTTCCATTCAACGGTACTGGACGGTGTTGTACGGTAGGTTTTAGTAACATGTGTGTATCATACGAATTTGTCAGCAAAAAAGGAAGAAACATTACCCTGTAGAAAGTTGTAGTTTTCATATTAGAAATAAAGATAGTCTTATTTTTTTTTCACATTTTTATTAAAACATATTCCCCTAAATATCGTTTTTGCTTTATGATTAAATGTGTCTATTAACGCTTCAGTATGTTTGGTGTGCATTTAAAACGTACAATATTTGAGTATGTGAAAGCAATATTATAATGGCATACAAACTAGTTAATATATATAACAGGGAATCATTGTGTGGTAGATCGTGTGTTCGAGCCCCGATCAGTTCAAACCAGACTATAAAATTGATATTTGCTGCTTCCCCGCTAACACGCAGCATTTAGGAGAAAGAGCAAAGACTGGTTGGCTCGGAATCAGTATAATGTGTCCGCATGGGGCAACATGTCCATCCGCGAACTGTTGTTTCAGTGAGCTAGCACTATAAAATACAACTAAGTGTATTGGTCGAGTACAAAGCGGACCTCATCGTCATTTCATTGACAATTAACTTGTTTTCGCCATGATATAGCTGAAAAATTGATGCGTTGGCGTTAAACAACAATCACTCACTCACTCACTCACTCAAATTGAAAATTAGTGCCGAGAAAAACAAATATCTTCACAACTATAATGATGATGTTCGTTCTATTAATTATTCAGTTTACAAGAAGCGGACAAGCAACTTTATTTAATAGAAAGAAAATCATATAACAGTATAAATATCATTCTTGTGATTTACATGATACATAAATGTTACCTGTATAGAGGTCACGTGAACTTATATTGTTATGTGTAATAATTATGTAATGTGTGTCATTCATTCAGTTCGTCATAATATATTGTGTTTTATATCGTCTGCTTCTTGTAACAGTGTATACTGTCAGGGTGCAATACAAGTCTTCTGTTTGAACAACATTATTATGTTTTAGTACAGACCGTTTATGTTAACCTATCCGATTAAATAATAGAGATAGAATAGCTTAACTAGCTTCGTCTGTGTGTTACACCATACAAATACATCGGCGATGTGGCTTTAGGTTTCTCAGCTTGACTCCTACTTACACTGCGATGTTGACAATCTGTCCATTACTCTAAAAAAAAACAGGGATGCAACCTTTCAAAGCCAATAACCCTAACACTAACTAAATGCGATGGGGATTTATTTTCCCCCATAACAAAAATTGTTCATCACTGGGCATATTACTATTTACTGATTTTGAAACCTACTTATAGTGAAAAATACGCACAATTCTAATGGAATTAATGTTTATAGTTTTCGTGCTCTTTGACTGACCAAGAGCACTGCCACTTGTTTTTTGCTTTTTTTTTTGATCCGCTTATAACTCGATGTACTTTTGCGTAACCAGTGTAAACAATATGGCGAACGCTGACGGGAAACTACGATAGTGTACGATTGGAATGTATTTAACCACACAATATAATAAGAAAATCAAAAACGAATTGTCATCTTTAAATAGAAACCTGAAATTACCCAATAGAAAATTTCCAAATATCTATGCATATAATTAGCAGTTCGAAATCCCCTAAGATAAAAATAGTTGATCATTGTGTCGTATTATAATTTTTTTTAAGCATTCAGACTAATATTGTTCTCCAATATAATATTTACCTGTCGTTATCCCTGTACACATTCTATATTGTTCCATCAACTTTTGACAATAACAAAGTGATATTGATCTTTATATGGTAAATATCACTAACAGGGCTGAATTGTCCTATAGGCTACACCCTGGGGCCTCTCAAGCTTGGGGGTCTCAGAATATTTTTAACAATCAAAATATATCTATCCTAGTTTATATAAAGAATTTGCGATGAGGTTACATAAGGCTATGTAATGTCGCAAAAATATATCTCGAGTAATAAATATTCAAGAACGATGCGGACGAGTTACAGGTGACTCCATCTGAGTGGGTCTCATTAGTTTCATTAGTCAAGGGTCTCCCAAAAGGTCACGATCTGGCCCTGATCAGAGGCACTTGATCAAAGACTAGATCATCTCCATTGTGTTGTACCACCACAACCCTTTATCACAATGGCATCAGCCCATCCAAAATATATTTAGGTCTCATAGGATTACTAGCTTCAAATTAACAGAAGTGGTGGTCTATCGTCATAACAAATTGAAGCTTAATATATATCTCAGTAAAATTAAAATACTACCTTTTCTAAGAAAACTTCTATTTTGGTTTTGGCTAAATGTTGAAATAGTTGATCAACATTAGTACTTGCGGTAGTATTTTCTCCTGGTATTCCGGTTTCCTCTGCCAGTAAAACTAATTGCCACCATATAACTGAAATATTGTTGAAAGTGGCATTAAACACCATAACCCTAACCCCCTCTAATAATGGTAAGAAGGTAAGTTTGAAGATACAGAGAGCTAAGCAGAAGCCATAAGAAAAGTTTGAAAATACCAAACGGGCAATCTGAATCCGTAAGTCCAAGAGGAACACACAGCACAATGGTGAAAAGAAAAAGGACAAAAGGACAAAACTATCTACAAAACATACACATAAAACTAAAGATCGAGTAAAACGAACCCCACTAAAAACCGTAAATTAAAGGACAGACAATACAATGTTTAGACAGTTGTGAAAAAAGTTTGTCCCTTTTCCTACTAGATTTCAACAGCTGAAAGTCAAGCCTATATTTTCTCTCAAAAATTTAAGGTAAAATAAACAAAGGTGAAGGATAATAATTCAAGTAACTTTTATTTTATAGCAAGATTTCGGAAACTTTGAACTAAAGAAATACCTAGAAATTGACCTTCCTAAATCAATGAGGGCAGTGCCCACCCTTTAGCAATTAAAACAGGGCGTTACAGTAAAAACCATTACACCTGCAGATCAGTGATCTTCCAGGAGGCGATAAAGAAACAATCGACAATGGTCAATTCATGAACTGGTTAAGATCAAAGAGCACAGTCCACCCAATTACCAATGCATATACTGTTAAAGGTCAATTAGCAATGTCCACACAATTACCAATTCATGTACTGTTTAAGATCAATTAGCACAGTCCACCCACTTACCAATAAATGTACTGTTTACAATCAATTAGCACAGTCCACCCATTGACCAATTCATGCACTCTTTAAGATCAATTAGCACAGTCCACCCATTGACACATTCATGTACTGTTTAAGATCTATTAGCACAGTCCACCCAATTACCAATGCATGTACTGTTTAAGATCAATTAACGCAGTGCACCCAATTATCAAATCATGTACTGTTTAAGATTAATTAGCACAGTCCACCCAATGACCAATTAATGTACTGCTTAAGATCAATTAGCACAGTCCACCCAATTACCAATGTATGTACTGTTAAAGATAAATTAGCACAGTCCACACAACTACCAATACATGGACTGTTTAAGATCAATTAGCACAGTCCACCTAATTACCAATGCATGTACTGTGTAAGATCAATTAGCACAGTCCACCCAATTACCAATGTATGTACTGTTTAAGATCAATTAGCACAGTCCACCCAATTACCAATTAATGTACTGTTTAAGATAAATTAGCACAGTCCACCCAATTACCAATATATGCACTGTTTAAGATCAATTAGCACAGTCCACCTAATTATCAATGCATGTACTGTTTAAGATCAATTAGCAAAGTGCACCCAATTATCAAATCAGGTACTGTTTAAGATCAATTAGCACAGTCCACCCATTTAGCAATACATGTACTGTTTAAGATCAATTAGCACAGTCCACCCAATGACCAATTCATGTACTGTTTAAGATCAATTACCACAGTCCACCTAATTACCAATTCATGTACTGTTTAAGATCAATTAGCACAGTGCACCCAATTACCAATTTATGTACTCTTTAAGATCAATTAGCACAGTCCACCCAAATACCAATTCATGTACTGTTTAAGATAAATTAGTACAGTCCACCCAATTACCAATACATGTACTGTTTAAGATCAATTAGCACAATCCACTAAATTACCAATTCATGTACTGCTTAAGATCAATTAGCACAGCGCACCCAATTATCAAGTCATGTACTGTTTAAGATCAATTAGCACAGTTCACCCAATGACCAATTCATGTACTGTTTAAGATCAATTAGCGCAGTCCAACCATTTACCAATTCATGTACTTTTTAAGATCAATTAGCACAGTCCACCCAATGACCAATTCATGTACTGTTTAAGATCAATTACCACAGTCCACCTAATTACCAATTCATGTACTGTTTAAGACCAATTAGCACAGTGCACCCAATTACCAATTTATGTACTGTTTAAGATCAATTAGCACAGTCCACCCAAATACCAATTCATGTAATGTTTAAGATAAATTAGTACAGTCCACCCAATTACCAATACATGTACTGTTTAAGATCAATTAGCACAATCCACTAAATTACCAATTCATGTACTGCTTAAGATCAATTAGCACAGCGCACCCAATTATCAAATCATGTACTGTTTAAGATCAATTAGCACAGTCCACCCAATGACCAATTCATGTACTGTTTAAGACCAATTAGCACAGTGCACCCAATTACCAATTTATGTACTGTTTAAGATCAATTAGCACAGCCCACCCACTTACCAATTAATGTACTGTTTACAATCAATTAGCACAGTCCACCCATTGACCAATTCATGCACTCTTTAAGATCAATTAGCACAGTCCACCCATTGACACATTCATGCACTCTTTAAGATCTATTAGCACAGTCCACCCAATTACCAATGCATGTACTGTTTAAGATCAATTAACGCAGTGCACCCAATTATCAAATCATGTACTGTTTAAGATTAATTAGCACAGTCCACCCAATGACCAATTAATGTACTCCTTAAGATCAATTAGCACAGTCCACCCAATTACCAATGTATGTACTGTTAAAGATAAATTAGCACAGTCCACACAACTACCAATACATGGACTGTTTAAGATCAATTAGCACAGTCCACCCAATTACCAATGCATGTACTGTTTAAGATCAATTAGCACAGTCCACCCAATTACCAATTTATGTACTGTTTAAGATAAATTAGCACAGTCCACCCAATTACCAATATATGCACTGTTTAAGATCAATTAGCACAGTCCACCTAATTATCAATGCATGTACTGTTTAAGATCAATTAGCAAAGTGCACCCAATTATCAAATCAGGTACTGTTTAAGATCAATTAGCACAGTCCACCCATTTAGCAATACATGTACTGTTTAAGATCAATTAGCACAGTCCACCCAATGACCAATTCATGTACTGTTTAAGATCAATTAGCGCAGTCCAACCATTTACCAATTCTTGTACTCTTTAAGAACAATTAGCACAGTTCACCCAATGACCAATTCATGTACTGTTTAAGATCAATTACCACAGTCCACCCAATTACAAATTCATGTACTGTTTAAGACCAATTAGCACAGTGCACCCAATTACCAATTCATGTACTGTTTATGAGCAATTAGCACAGTCCACCCAAATACCAATTCATGTACTGTTTAAGATAAATTAGTACAGTCCACCCAATTACCAATACATGTACTGTTTAAGATCAATTAGCACAATCCACTAAATTACCAATTCATGTACTGTTTAAGATAAATTAGCACAGTCCACCCAATCACCAATTCATGTACTGTTTAAGATCAATTAACACAGTCCACCCAAATAGCAATTCATGTACTGTTTAAGATAAATTAGTACAGTCCACCCAATTAAGAATACATGTACTGTTTAAGATCAATTAGCACAATCCACTAAATTACCAATTCATGTACTGCTTAAGATCAATTAGCACAGCGCACCCAATTATCAAATCATGTACTGTTTAAGATCAATTAGCACTGTCCACCCAATGACCAATTCATGTACTGTTTAAGACCAATTAGAACAGTGCACCCAATTACCAATTTATGTACTGTTTAAGATCAATTAGCACAGCCCACCCAATTACCAATTCATTTACTGTTTAAGATCAATTAGCACAGTCCACCTAATTACCAATTCATGTACTGTTTAAGACCAATTAGCACAGTGCACCCAATTACCAATTTATGTACTGTTTAAGATCAATTAGCACAGTCCACCTAATTACCAATTCATCTACTGTTTAACATCAATTAGCAGAGTCCACCCAATTACCAATTCAGTTACTGTTTAAGATCAATTAGCACAGCCCACCCAATTCCCAAGTCATGTACTGTTTAAGATCGATTAGCACTGTCCACGCAATTAACAATGTATCTACTGTTTAAGATCAATTAGCACAGTCCACCTAATTAACAATGCATGTACTGTTTAAGATCAATTAGCAAAGTGCACCCAATTATCAAATCAGGTACTGTTTAAGATCAATTAGCACAGTCCACCCAATTAGCAATACATGTACTGTTTAAGACCAATTAGCACAGTCCACCCAATGACCAATTCATGTACTGTTTAAGATCAATTAGCACAGTCCAACCATTTACCAATTCATGTACTCTTTACGATCAATTAGCACAGTCCACCCAATGACCAATTAATGTACTGTTTAAGATCAATTACCACAGTCCATCTAATTACCAATTCATGTACTGTTTAAGACCAATTAGCACAGTGCACCCAATTACCAATTTATGTACTCTTTAAGATCAATTAGCACAGTACACCCAATTACCAATTCATGTACTGTTTAAGATCAATTAGCACAGTCCACCCAAATACCAATTCATGTACTGTTTAAGATAAATTAGTAGAGTCCACCCAATTACCAATACATGTACTGTTTAAGATCAATTAGCACAATCCACTAAATTACCAATTCATGTACTGCATAAGATCAATTAGCACAGCGCACCCAATTATCAAATCATGTACTGTTTAAGATCAATTAGCACAGTCCACCCAATGACCAATTCATGTACTGTTTAAGATCAATTACCACAGTCCACCTAATTACCATTTCATGTACTGTTTAAGACCAATTAGCACAGTCCACCCAATTACCAATTCATGTACTGTTTAAGATCAATTAACACAGTCCACCCAAATAGCAATTCATGTACTGTTTAAGATAAATTAGTACAGTCCACCCAATTACCAATACATGTACTGTTTAAGATCAATTAGCACAATCCACTAAATTACCAATTCATGTACCGCTTAAGATCAATTAGCACAGCGCACCCAATTATCAAATCATGTACTGTTTAAGATCAATTAGCCCAGCCCACCCAATTACCAACTCATGTACTGTTTAGGATCAATTAGCACAGTCCACCCAATTACCAATTCATGTACTGTTTAAGATCAATTAGCACAGTCCACCTAATTACCAATACATGTACTGTTTAAGATCAATTAGCACAATCCACTAAATTACCAATGTATGTACTGTTAAAGATAAATTAGCACAGTCCACACAACTACCCATACATGGACTGTTTAAGATCAATTAGCACAGTCCACCCAATTACCAATGCATGTACTGTTTAAGATCAATTAGCACAGTCCACCCAATTACCAATTTATGTACTGTTTAAGATAAATTAGCACAGTCCACCCAATTACCAATATATGCACTGTTTAAGATCAATTAGCACAGTCCACCTAATTATCAATGCATGTACTGTTTAAGATCAATTAGCAAATTGCACCCAATTATCAAATCAGGTACTGTTTAAGATCAATTAGCACAGTCCACCCATTTAGCAATACATGTACTGTTTAAGATCAATTAGCACAGTCCACCCAATGACCAATTCATGTACTGTTTAAGATCAATTAGCGCAGTCCAACCATTTACCAATTCTTGTACTCTTTAAGAACAATTAGCACAGTTCAACCAATGACCAATTCATGTACTGTTTAAGATCAATTACCACAGTCCACCCAATTACAAATTCATGTACTGTTTAAGACCAATTAGCACAGTGCACCCAATTACCAATTTATGTACTGTTTATGAGCAATTAGCACAGTCCACCCAAATACCAATTCATGTACTGTTTAAGATAAATTAGTACAGTCCACCCAATTACCAATACATGTACTGTTTAAGATAAATTAGTACAGTCCACCCAATTACCAATACATGTACTGTTTAAGATCAATTAGCACAATCCACTAAATTACCAATTCATGTACTGTTTAAGATAAATTAGCACAGTCCACCCAATCACCAATTCATGTACTGTTTAAGATCAATTAACACAGTCCACCCAAATAGCAATTCATGTACTGTTTAAGATAAATTAGTACAGTCCACCCAATTAAGAATACATGTACTGTTTAAGATCAATTAGCACAATCCACTAAATTACCAATTCATGTACTGCTTAAGATCAATTAGCACAGCGCACCCAATTATCAAATCATGTACTGTTTAAGATCAATTAGCACTGTCCACCCAATGACCAATTCATGTACTGTTTAAGACCAATTAGAACAGTGCACCCAATTACCAATTTATGTACTGTTTAAGATCAATTAGCACAGTCCACCTAATTACCAATTCATCTACTGTTTAAGATCAATTAGCAGAGTCCACCCAATTACCAATTCAGTTACTGTTTAAGATCAATTAGCACAGCCCACCCAATTCCCAAGTCATGTACTGTTTAAGATCGATTAGCACTGTCCACGCAATTAACAATGTATCTACTGTTTAAGATCAATTAGCACAGTCCACCTAATTAACAATGCATGTACTGTTTAAGATCAATTAGCAAAGTGCACCCAATTATCAAATCAGGTACTGTTTAAGATCAATTAGCACAGTCCACCCAATTAGCAATACATGTACTGTTTAAGACCAATTAGCACAGTCCACCCAATGACCAATTCATGTACTGTTTAAGATCAATTAGCACAGTCCAACCATTTACCAATTCATGTACTCTTTACGATCAATTAGCACAGTCCACCCAATGACCAATTAATGTACTGTTTAAGATCAATTACCACAGTCCATCTAATTACCAATTCATGTACTGTTTAAGACCAATTAGCACAGTGCACCCAATTACCAATTTATGTACTCTTTAAGATCAATTAGCACAGTACACCCAATTACCAATTCATGTACTGTTTAAGATCAATTAGCACAGTCCACCCAAATACCAATTCATGTACTGTTTAAGATAAATTAGTAGAGTCCACCCAATTACCAATACATGTACTGTTTAAGATCAATTAGCACAATCCACTAAATTACCAATTCATGTACTGCATAAGATCAATTAGCACAGCGCACCCAATTATCAAATCATGTACTGTTTAAGATCAATTAGCACAGTCCACCCAATGACCAATTCATGTACTGTTTAAGATCAATTACCACAGTCCACCTAATTACCATTTCATGTACTGTTTAAGACCAATTAGCACAGTCCACCCAATTACCAATTCATGTACTGTTTAAGATCAATTAACACAGTCCACCCAAATAGCAATTCATGTACTGTTTAAGATAAATTAGTACAGTCCACCCAATTACCAATACATGTACTGTTTAAGATCAATTAGCACAATCCACTAAATTACCAATTCATGTACCGCTTAAGATCAATTAGCACAGCGCACCCAATTATCAAATCATGTACTGTTTAAGATCAATTAGCCCAGCCCACCCAATTACCAAGTCATGTACTGTTTAGGATCAATTAGCACAGTCCACCCAATTACCAATTCTTGTACTCTTTAAGAACAATTAGCACAGTTCACCCAATGACCAATTCATGTACTGTTTAAGATCAATTACCACAGTCCACCCAATTACAAATTCATGTACTGTTTAAGACCAATTAGCACAGTGCACCCAATTACCAATTTATGTACTGTTTATGAGCAATTAGCACAGTCCACCCAAATACCAATTCATGTACTGTTTAAGATAAATTAGTACAGTCCACCCAATTACCAATACATGTACTGTTTAAGATCAATTAGCACAATCCACTAAATTACCAATTCATGTACTGTTTAAGATAAATTAGCACAGTCCACCCAATCACCAATTCATGTACTGTTTAAGATCAATTAACACAGTCCACCCAAATAGCAATTCATGTACTGTTTAAGATAAATTAGTACAGTCCACCCAATTAAGAATACATGTACTGTTTAAGATCAATTAGCACAATCCACTAAATTACCAATTCATGTACTGCTTAAGATCAATTAGCACAGCGCACCCAATTATCAAATCATGTACTGTTTAAGATCAATTAGCACTGTCCACCCAATGACCAATTCATGTACTGTTTAAGACCAATTAGAACAGTGCACCCAATTACCAATTTATGTACTGTTTAAGATCAATTAGCACAGCCCACCCAATTACCAATTCATTTACTGTTTAAGATCAATTAGCACAGTCCACCTAATTACCAATTCATGTACTGTTTAAGACCAATTAGCACAGTGCACCCAATTACCAATTTATGTACTGTTTAAGATCAATTAGCACAGTCCACCTAATTACCAATTCATCTACTGTTTAAGATCAATTAGCAGAGTCCATCCAATTACCAATTCAGTTACTGTTTAAGATCAATTAGCACAGCCCACCCAATTCCCAAGTCATGTACTGTTTAAGATCGATTAGCACTGTCCACGCAATTAACAATGTATCTACTGTTTAAGATCAATTAGCACAGTCCACCTAATTAACAATGCATGTACTGTTTAAGATCAATTAGCAAAGTGCACCCAATTATCAAATCAGGTACTGTTTAAGATCAATTAGCACAGTCCACCCAATTAGCAATACATGTACTGTTTAAGACCAATTAGCACAGTCCACCCAATGACCAATTCATGTACTGTTTAAGATCAATTAGCACAGTCCAACCATTTACCAATTCATGTACTCTTTACGATCAATTAGCACAGTCCACCCAATGACCAATTAATGTACTGTTTAAGATCAATTACCACAGTCCATCTAATTACCAATTCATGTACTGTTTAAGACCAATTAGCACAGTGCACCCAATTACCAATTTATGTACTCTTTAAGATCAATTAGCACAGTCCACCAAATTACCAATTCATGTACTGTTTAAGATCAATTAGCACAGTCCACCCAAATACCAATTCATGTACTGTTTAAGATAAATTAGTAGAGTCCACCCAATTACCAATACATGTACTGTTTAAGATCAATTAGCACAATCCACTAAATTACCAATTCATGTACTGCATAAGATCAATTAGCACAGCGCACCCAATTATCAAATCATGTACTGTTTAAGATCAATTAGCACAGTCCACCCAATGACCAATTCATGTACTGTTTAAGATCAATTACCACAGTCCACCTAATTACCATTTCATGTACTGTTTAAGACCAATTAGCACAGTCCACCCAATTACCAATTCATGTACTGTTTAAGATCAATTAACACAGTCCACCCAAATAGCAATTCATGTACTGTTTAAGATAAATTAGTACAGTCCACCCAATTACCAATACATGTACTGTTTAAGATCAATTAGCACAATCCACTAAATTACCAATTCATGTACCGCTTAAGATCAATTAGCACAGCGCACCCAATTATCAAATCATGTACTGTTTAAGATCAATTAGCCCAGCCCACCCAATTACCAACTCATGTACTGTTTAGGATCAATTAGCACAGTCCACCCAATTACCAATTCATGTACTGTTTAAGATCAATTAGCACAGTCCACCTAATTACCAATACATGTACTGTTTAAGATCAATTAGCACAATCCACTAAATTACCAATGTATGTACTGTTAAAGATAAATTAGCACAGTCCACACAACTACCCATACATGGACTGTTTAAGATCAATTAGCACAGTCCACCCAATTACCAATGCATGTACTGTTTAAGATCAATTAGCACAGTCCACCCAATTACCAATTTATGTACTGTTTAAGATAAATTAGCACAGTCCACCCAATTACCAATATATGCACTGTTTAAGATCAATTAGCACAGTCCACCTAATTATCAATGCATGTACTGTTTAAGATCAATTAGCAAATTGCACCCAATTATCAAATCAGGTACTGTTTAAGATCAATTAGCACAGTCCACCCATTTAGCAATACATGTACTGTTTAAGATCAATTAGCACAGTCCACCCAATGACCAATTCATGTACTGTTTAAGATCAATTAGCGCAGTCCAACCATTTACCAATTCTTGTACTCTTTAAGAACAATTAGCACAGTTCACCCAATGACCAATTCATGTACTGTTTAAGATCAATTACCACAGTCCACCCAATTACAAATTCATGTACTGTTTAAGACCAATTAGCACAGTGCACCCAATTACCAATTTATGTACTGTTTATGAGCAATTAGCACAGTCCACCCAAATACCAATTCATGTACTGTTTAAGATAAATTAGTACAGTCCACCCAATTACCAATACATGTACTGTTTAAGATCAATTAGCACAATCCACTAAATTACCAATTCAAGTACTGTTTAAGACAAATTAGCACAGTCCACCCAATCACCAATTCATGTACTGTTTAAGATCAATTAACACAGTCCACCCAAATAGCAATTCATGTACTGTTTAAGATAAATTAGTACAGTCCACCCAATTAAGAATACATGTACTGTTTAAGATCAATTAGCACAATCCACTAAATTACCAATTCATGTACTGCTTAAGATCAATTAGCACAGCGCACCCAATTATCAAATCATGTACTGTTTAAGATCAATTAGCACAGTCCACCCAATGACCAATTCATGTACTGTTTAAGACCAATTAGAACAGTGCACCCAATTACCAATTTATGTACTGTTTAAGATCAATTAGCACAGCCCACCCAATTACCAATTCATTTACTGTTTAAGATCAATTAGCACAGTCCACCTAATTAACAATGCATGTACTGTTTAAGATCAATTAGCAAAGTGCACCCAATTATCAAATCAGGTACTGTTTAAGATCAATTAGCACAGTCCACCCAATTAGCAATACATGTACTGTTTAAGACCAATTAGCACAGTCCACCCAATGACCAATTCATGTACTGTTTAAGATCAATTAGCACAGTCCAACCATTTACCAATTCATGTACTATTTACGATCAATTAGCACAGTCCACCCAATGACCAATTAATGTACTGTTTAAGATCAATTACCACAGTCCATCTAATTACCAATTCATGTACTGTTTAAGACCAATTAGCACAGTGCACCCAATTACCAATTTATGTACTCTTTAAGATCAATTAGCACAGTCCACCCAATTACCAATTCATGTACTGTTTAAGATCAATTAGCACAGTCCACCCAAATACCAATTCATGTACTGTTTAAGATAAATTAGTACAGTCCACCCAATTACCAATACATGTACTGTTTAAGATCAATTAGCACAATCCACTAAATTACCAATTCATGTACTGCATAAGATCAATTAGCACAGCGCACCCAATTATCAAATCATGTACTGTTTAAGATCAATTAGCACAGTCCACCCAATGACCAATTCATGTACTGTTTAAGATCAATTACCACAGTCCACCTAATTACCATTTCATGTACTGTTTAAGACCAATTAGCACAGTCCACCCAATTACCAATTCATGTACTGTTTAAGATCAATTAACACAGTCCACCCAAATAGCAATTCATGTACTGTTTAAGATAAATTAGTACAGTCCACCCAATTACCAATACATGTACTGTTTAAGATCAATTAGCACAATCCACTAAATTACCAATTCATGTACCGCTTAAGATCAATTAGCACAGCGCACCCAATTATCAAATCATGTACTGTTTAAGATCAATTAGCACAGCCCACCCAATTACCAAGTCATGTACTGTTTAGGATCAATTAGCACAGTCCACCCAATTACCAATTCATGTCCTGTTTAAGATCAATTAGCACAGTCCACCTAATTACCAATTCATGTACTGTTTAAGACCAATTAGCACAGTGCACCCAATTACCAATTTATGTACTGTTTAAGATCAATTAGCACAGCCCACCCAATTACCAATTCATTTACTGTTTAAGATCAATTAGCACAGTCCACCTAATTACCAATTCATCTACTGTTTAAGGTCAATTAGCAGAGTCCACCCAATTACCAATTCAGTTACTTTTTAAGATCAATTAGCACAGCCCACCCAATTCCCAAGTCATGTACTGTTTAAGATCGATTAGCACTGTCCACGCAATTAACAATGTATCTACTGTTTAAGATCAATTAGCACAGTCCACCTAATTAACAATGCATGTACTGTTTAAGATCAATTAGCAAAGTGCACCCAATTATCAAATCAGGTACTGTTTAAGATCAATTAGCACAGTCCACCCAATTAGCAATACATGTACTGTTTAAGACCAATTAGCACAGTCCACCCAATGACCAATTCATGTACTGTTTAAGATCAATTAGCACAGTCCAACCATTTACCAATTCATGTACTCTTTACGATCAATTAGCACAGTCCACCCAATGACCAATTAATGTACTGTTTAAGATCAATTACCACAGTCCACCCAATTACAAATTCATGTACTGTTTAAGACCAATTAGCACAGTGCACCCAATTACCAATTTATGTACTGTTTATGAGCAATTAGCACAGTCCACCCAAATACCAATTCATGTACTGTTTAAGATAAATTAGTACAGTCCACCCAATTACCAATACATGTACTGTTTAAGATAAATTAGTACAGTCCACCCAATTACCAATACATGTACTGTTTAAGATCAATTAGCACAATCCACTAAATTACCAATTCATGTACTGTTTAAGATAAATTAGCACAGTCCACCCAATCACCAATTCATGTACTGTTTAAGATCAATTAACACAGTCCACCCAAATAGCAATTCATGTACTGTTTAAGATAAATTAGTACAGTCCACCCAATTAAGAATACATGTACTGTTTAAGATCAATTAGCACAATCCACTAAATTACCAATTCATGTACTGCTTAAGATCAATTAGCACAGCGCACCCAATTATCAAATCATGTACTGTTTAAGATCAATTAGCACTGTCCACCCAATGACCAATTCATGTACTGTTTAAGACCAATTAGAACAGTGCACCCAATTACCAATTTATGTACTGTTTAAGATCAATTAGCACAGTCCACCTAATTACCAATTCATCTACTGTTTAAGATCAATTAGCAGAGTCCACCCAATTACCAATTCAGTTACTGTTTAAGATCAATTAGCACAGCCCACCCAATTCCCAAGTCATGTACTGTTTAAGATCGATTAGCACTGTCCACGCAATTAACAATGTATCTACTGTTTAAGATCAATTAGCACAGTCCACCTAATTAACAATGCATGTACTGTTTAAGATCAATTAGCAAAGTGCACCCAATTATCAAATCAGGTACTGTTTAAGATCAATTAGCACAGTCCACCCAATTAGCAATACATGTACTGTTTAAGACCAATTAGCACAGTCCACCCAATGACCAATTCATGTACTGTTTAAGATCAATTAGCACAGTCCAACCATTTACCAATTCATGTACTCTTTACGATCAATTAGCACAGTCCACCCAATGACCAATTAATGTACTGTTTAAGATCAATTACCACAGTCCATCTAATTACCAATTCATGTACTGTTTAAGACCAATTAGCACAGTGCACCCAATTACCAATTTATGTACTCTTTAAGATCAATTAGCACAGTACACCCAATTACCAATTCATGTACTGTTTAAGATCAATTAGCACAGTCCACCCAAATACCAATTCATGTACTGTTTAAGATAAATTAGTAGAGTCCACCCAATTACCAATACATGTACTGTTTAAGATCAATTAGCACAATCCACTAAATTACCAATTCATGTACTGCATAAGATCAATTAGCACAGCGCACCCAATTATCAAATCATGTACTGTTTAAGATCAATTAGCACAGTCCACCCAATGACCAATTCATGTACTGTTTAAGATCAATTACCACAGTCCACCTAATTACCATTTCATGTACTGTTTAAGACCAATTAGCACAGTCCACCCAATTACCAATTCATGTACTGTTTAAGATCAATTAACACAGTCCACCCAAATAGCAATTCATGTACTGTTTAAGATAAATTAGTACAGTCCACCCAATTACCAATACATGTACTGTTTAAGATCAATTAGCACAATCCACTAAATTACCAATTCATGTACCGCTTAAGATCAATTAGCACAGCGCACCCAATTATCAAATCATGTACTGTTTAAGATCAATTAGCCCAGCCCACCCAATTACCAAGTCATGTACTGTTTAGGATCAATTAGCACAGTCCACCCAATTACCAATTCTTGTACTCTTTAAGAACAATTAGCACAGTTCACCCAATGACCAATTCATGTACTGTTTAAGATCAATTACCACAGTCCACCCAATTACAAATTCATGTACTGTTTAAGACCAATTAGCACAGTGCACCCAATTACCAATTTATGTACTGTTTATGAGCAATTAGCACAGTCCACCCAAATACCAATTCATGTACTGTTTAAGATAAATTAGTACAGTCCACCCAATTACCAATACATGTACTGTTTAAGATCAATTAGCACAATCCACTAAATTACCAATTCATGTACTGTTTAAGATAAATTAGCACAGTCCACCCAATCACCAATTCATGTACTGTTTAAGATCAATTAACACAGTCCACCCAAATAGCAATTCATGTACTGTTTAAGATAAATTAGTACAGTCCACCCAATTAAGAATACATGTACTGTTTAAGATCAATTAGCACAATCCACTAAATTACCAATTCATGTACTGCTTAAGATCAATTAGCACAGCGCACCCAATTATCAAATCATGTACTGTTTAAGATCAATTAGCACTGTCCACCCAATGACCAATTCATGTACTGTTTAAGACCAATTAGAACAGTGCACCCAATTACCAATTTATGTACTGTTTAAGATCAATTAGCACAGCCCACCCAATTACCAATTCATTTACTGTTTAAGATCAATTAGCACAGTCCACCTAATTACCAATTCATGTACTGTTTAAGACCAATTAGCACAGTGCACCCAATTACCAATTTATGTACTGTTTAAGATCAATTAGCACAGTCCACCTAATTACCAATTCATCTACTGTTTAAGATCAATTAGCAGAGTCCACCCAATTACCAATTCAGTTACTGTTTAAGATCAATTAGCACAGCCCACCCAATTCCCAAGTCATGTACTGTTTAAGATCGATTAGCACTGTCCACGCAATTAACAATGTATCTACTGTTTAAGATCAATTAGCACAGTCCACCTAATTAACAATGCATGTACTGTTTAAGATCAATTAGCAAAGTGCACCCAATTATCAAATCAGGTACTGTTTAAGATCAATTAGCACAGTCCACCCAATTAGCAATACATGTACTGTTTAAGACCAATTAGCACAGTCCACCCAATGACCAATTCATGTACTGTTTAAGATCAATTAGCACAGTCCAACCATTTACCAATTCATGTACTCTTTACGATCAATTAGCACAGTCCACCCAATGACCAATTAATGTACTGTTTAAGATCAATTACCACAGTCCATCTAATTACCAATTCATGTACTGTTTAAGACCAATTAGCACAGTGCACCCAATTACCAATTTATGTACTCTTTAAGATCAATTAGCACAGTCCACCAAATTACCAATTCATGTACTGTTTAAGATCAATTAGCACAGTCCACCCAAATACCAATTCATGTACTGTTTAAGATAAATTAGTAGAGTCCACCCAATTACCAATACATGTACTGTTTAAGATCAATTAGCACAATCCACTAAATTACCAATTCATGTACTGCATAAGATCAATTAGCACAGCGCACCCAATTATCAAATCATGTACTGTTTAAGATCAATTAGCACAGTCCACCCAATGACCAATTCATGTACTGTTTAAGATCAATTACCACAGTCCACCTAATTACCATTTCATGTACTGTTTAAGACCAATTAGCACAGTCCACCCAATTACCAATTCATGTACTGTTTAAGATCAATTAACACAGTCCACCCAAATAGCAATTCATGTACTGTTTAAGATAAATTAGTACAGTCCACCCAATTACCAATACATGTACTGTTTAAGATCAATTAGCACAATCCACTAAATTACCAATTCATGTACCGCTTAAGATCAATTAGCACAGCGCACCCAATTATCAAATCATGTACTGTTTAAGATCAATTAGCCCAGCCCACCCAATTACCAACTCATGTACTGTTTAGGATCAATTAGCACAGTCCACCCAATTACCAATTCATGTACTGTTTAAGATCAATTAGCACAGTCCACCTAATTACCAATACATGTACTGTTTAAGATCAATTAGCACAATCCACTAAATTACCAATGTATGTACTGTTAAAGATAAATTAGCACAGTCCACACAACTACCCATACATGGACTGTTTAAGATCAATTAGCACAGTCCACCCAATTACCAATGCATGTACTGTTTAAGATCAATTAGCACAGTCCACCCAATTACCAATTTATGTACTGTTTAAGATAAATTAGCACAGTCCACCCAATTACCAATATATGCACTGTTTAAGATCAATTAGCACAGTCCACCTAATTATCAATGCATGTACTGTTTAAGATCAATTAGCAAATTGCACCCAATTATCAAATCAGGTACTGTTTAAGATCAATTAGCACAGTCCACCCATTTAGCAATACATGTACTGTTTAAGATCAATTAGCACAGTCCACCCAATGACCAATTCATGTACTGTTTAAGATCAATTAGCGCAGTCCAACCATTTACCAATTCTTGTACTCTTTAAGAACAATTAGCACAGTTCACCCAATGACCAATTCATGTACTGTTTAAGATCAATTACCACAGTCCACCCAATTACAAATTCATGTACTGTTTAAGACCAATTAGCACAGTGCACCCAATTACCAATTTATGTACTGTTTATGAGCAATTAGCACAGTCCACCCAAATACCAATTCATGTACTGTTTAAGATAAATTAGTACAGTCCACCCAATTACCAATACATGTACTGTTTAAGATCAATTAGCACAATCCACTAAATTACCAATTCAAGTACTGTTTAAGACAAATTAGCACAGTCCACCCAATCACCAATTCATGTACTGTTTAAGATCAATTAACACAGTCCACCCAAATAGCAATTCATGTACTGTTTAAGATAAATTAGTACAGTCCACCCAATTAAGAATACATGTACTGTTTAAGATCAATTAGCACAATCCACTAAATTACCAATTCATGTACTGCTTAAGATCAATTAGCACAGCGCACCCAATTATCAAATCATGTACTGTTTAAGATCAATTAGCACAGTCCACCCAATGACCAATTCATGTACTGTTTAAGACCAATTAGAACAGTGCACCCAATTACCAATTTATGTACTGTTTAAGATCAATTAGCACAGCCCACCCAATTACCAATTCATTTACTGTTTAAGATCAATTAGCACAGTCCACCTAATTAACAATGCATGTACTGTTTAAGATCAATTAGCAAAGTGCACCCAATTATCAAATCAGGTACTGTTTAAGATCAATTAGCACAGTCCACCCAATTAGCAATACATGTACTGTTTAAGACCAATTAGCACAGTCCACCCAATGACCAATTCATGTACTGTTTAAGATCAATTAGCACAGTCCAACCATTTACCAATTCATGTACTATTTACGATCAATTAGCACAGTCCACCCAATGACCAATTAATGTACTGTTTAAGATCAATTACCACAGTCCATCTAATTACCAATTCATGTACTGTTTAAGACCAATTAGCACAGTGCACCCAATTACCAATTTATGTACTCTTTAAGATCAATTAGCACAGTCCACCCAATTACCAATTCATGTACTGTTTAAGATCAATTAGCACAGTCCACCCAAATACCAATTCATGTACTGTTTAAGATAAATTAGTACAGTCCACCCAATTACCAATACATGTACTGTTTAAGATCAATTAGCACAATCCACTAAATTACCAATTCATGTACTGCATAAGATCAATTAGCACAGCGCACCCAATTATCAAATCATGTACTGTTTAAGATCAATTAGCACAGTCCACCCAATGACCAATTCATGTACTGTTTAAGATCAATTACCACAGTCCACCTAATTACCATTTCATGTACTGTTTAAGACCAATTAGCACAGTCCACCCAATTACCAATTCATGTACTGTTTAAGATCAATTAACACAGTCCACCCAAATAGCAATTCATGTACTGTTTAAGATAAATTAGTACAGTCCACCCAATTACCAATACATGTACTGTTTAAGATCAATTAGCACAATCCACTAAATTACCAATTCATGTACCGCTTAAGATCAATTAGCACAGCGCACCCAATTATCAAATCATGTACTGTTTAAGATCAATTAGCACAGCCCACCCAATTACCAAGTCATGTACTGTTTAGGATCAATTAGCACAGTCCACCCAATTACCAATTCATGTCCTGTTTAAGATCAATTAGCACAGTCCACCTAATTACCAATTCATGTACTGTTTAAGACCAATTAGCACAGTGCACCCAATTACCAATTTATGTACTGTTTAAGATCAATTAGCACAGCCCACCCAATTACCAATTCATTTACTGTTTAAGATCAATTAGCACAGTCCACCTAATTACCAATTCATCTACTGTTTAAGGTCAATTAGCAGAGTCCACCCAATTACCAATTCAGTTACTTTTTAAGATCAATTAGCACAGCCCACCCAATTCCCAAGTCATGTACTGTTTAAGATCGATTAGCACTGTCCACGCAATTAACAATGTATCTACTGTTTAAGATCAATTAGCACAGTCCACCTAATTAACAATGCATGTACTGTTTAAGATCAATTAGCAAAGTGCACCCAATTATCAAATCAGGTACTGTTTAAGATCAATTAGCACAGTCCACCCAATTAGCAATACATGTACTGTTTAAGACCAATTAGCACAGTCCACCCAATGACCAATTCATGTACTGTTTAAGATCAATTAGCACAGTCCAACCATTTACCAATTCATGTACTCTTTACGATCAATTAGCACAGTCCACCCAATGACCAATTAATGTACTGTTTAAGATCAATTACCACAGTCCATCTAATTACCAATTCATGTACTGTTTAAGACCAATTAGCACAGTGCACCCAATTACCAATTTATGTACTCTTTAAGATCAATTAGCACAGTCCACCCAATTACCAATTCATGTACTGTTTAAGATCAATTAGCACAGTCCACCCAAATACCAATTCATGTACTGTTTAAGATAAATTAGTAGAGTCCACCCAATTACCAATACATGTACTGTTTAAGATCAATTAGCACAATCCACTAAATTACCAATTCATGTACTGCATAAGATCAATTAGCACAGCGCACCCAATTATCAAATCATGTACTGTTTAAGATCAATTAGCACAGTCCACCCAATGACCAATTCATGTACTGTTTAAGATCAATTACCACAGTCCACCTAATTACCATTTCATGTACTGTTTAAGACCAATTAGCACAGTCCACCCAATTACCAATTCATGTACTGTTTAAGATCAATTAACACAGTCCACCCAAATAGCAATTCATGTACTGTTTAAGATAAATTAGTACAGTCCACCCAATTACCAATACATGTACTGTTTAAGATCAATTAGCACAATCCACTAAATTACCAATTCATGTACCGCTTAAGATCAATTAGCACAGCGCACCCAATTATCAAATCATGTACTGTTTAAGATCAATTAGCCCAGCCCACCCAATTACCAAGTCATGTACTGTTTAGGATCAATTAGCACAGTCCACCCAATTACCAATTCATGTACTGTTTAAGATCAATTAGCACAGTCCACCTAATTACCAATACATGTACTGTTTAAGATCAATTAGCACAATCCACTAAATTACCAATTCATGTACTGTTTAAGATAAATTAGCACAGTCCACCCAATCACCAATTCATGTACTGTTTAAGATCAATTAACACAGTCCACCCAAATAGCAATTCATGTACTGTTTAAGATAAATTAGTACAGTCCACCCAATTAAGAATACATGTACTGTTTAAGATCAATTAGCACAATCCACTAAATTACCAATTCATGTACTGCTTAAGATCAATTAGCACAGCGCACCCAATTATCAAATCATGTACTGTTTAAGATCAATTAGCACAGTCCACCCAATGACCAATTCATGTACTGTTTAAGACCAATTAGCACAGTGCACCCAATTACCAATTTATGTACTGTTTAAGATCAATTAGCACAGCCCACCCAATTACCAATTCATTTACTGTTTAAGATCAATTAGCACAGTCCACCTAATTACCAATTCATCTACTGTTTAAGATCAATTAGCAGAGTCCACCCAATTACCAATTCAGTTACTGTTTAAGATCAATTAGCACAGCCCACCCAATTCCCAAGTCATGTACTGTTTAAGATCGATTAGCACTGTCCACGCAATTAACAATGTATCTACTGTTTAAGATCAATTAGCACAGTCCACCTAATTAACAATGCATGTACTGTTTAAGATCAATTAGCAAAGTGCACCCAATTATCAAATCAGGTACTGTTTAAGATCAATTAGCACAGTCCACCCAATTAGCAATACATGTACTGTTTAAGACCAATTAGCACAGTCCACCCAATGACCAATTCATGTACTGTTTAAGATCAATTAGCACAGTCCAACCATTTACCAATTCATGTACTATTTACGATCAATTAGCACAGTCCACCCAATGACCAATTAATGTACTGTTTAAGATCAATTACCACAGTCCATCTAATTACCAATTCATGTACTGTTTAAGACCAATTAGCACAGTGCACCCAATTACCAATTTATGTACTCTTTAAGATAAATTAGCACAGTCCACCCAATCACCAATTCATGTACTGTTTAAGATCAATTAACACAGTCCACCCAAATAGCAATTCATGTACTGTTTAAGATAAATTAGTACAGTCCACCCAATTAAGAATACATGTACTGTTTAAGATCAATTAGCACAATCCACTAAATTACCAATTCATGTACTGCTTAAGATCAATTAGCACAGCGCACCCAATTATCAAATCATGTACTGTTTAAGATCAATTAGCACAGTCCACCCAATGACCAATTCATGTACTGTTTAAGACCAATTAGCACAGTGCACCCAATTACCAATTTATGTACTGTTTAAGATCAATTAGCACAGCCCACCCAATTACCAATTCATTTACTGTTTAAGATCAATTAGCACAGTCCACCTAATTACCAATTCATCTACTGTTTAACATCAATTAGCAGAGTCCACCCAATTACCAATTCAGTTACTGTTTAAGATCAATTAGCACAGCCCACCCAATTCCCAAGTCATGTACTGTTTAAGATCGATTAGCACTGTCCACGCAATTAACAATGTATCTACTGTTTAAGCTCAATTAGCACAGTCCACCTAATTAACAATGCATGTACTGTTTAAGATCAATTAGCAAAGTGCACCCAATTATCAAATCAGGTACTGTTTAAGATCAATTAGCACAGTCCACCCAATTAGCAATACATGTACTGTTTAAGACCAATTAGCACAGTCCACCCAATGACCAATTCATGTACTGTTTAAGATCAATTAGCACAGTCCAACCATTTACCAATTCATGTACTATTTACGATCAATTAGCACAGTCCACCCAATGACCAATTAATGTACTGTTTAAGATCAATTACCACAGTCCATCTAATTACCAATTCATGTACTGTTTAAGACCAATTAGCACAGTGCACCCAATTACCAATTTATGTACTCTTTAAGATCAATTAGCACAGTCCACCCAATTACCAATTCATGTACTGTTTAAGATCAATTAGCACAGTCCACCCAAATACCAATTCATGTACTGTTTAAGATAAATTAGTACAGTCCACCCAATTACCAATACATGTACTGTTTAAGATCAATTAGCACAATCCACTAAATTACCAATTCATGTACTGCATAAGATCAATTAGCACAGCGCACCCAATTATCAAATCATGTACTGTTTAAGATCAATTAGCACAGTCCACCCAATGACCAATTCATGTACTGTTTAAGATCAATTACCACAGTCCACCTAATTACCATTTCATGTACTGTTTAAGACAAATTAGCACAGTCCACCCAATTACCAATTCATGTACTGTTTAAGATCAATTAACACAGTCCACCCAAATAGCAATTCATGTACTGTTTAAGATAAATTAGTACAGTCCACCCAATTACCAATACATGTACTGTTTAAGATCAATTAGCACAATCCACTAAATTACCAATTCATGTACCGCTTAAGATCAATTAGCACAGCGCACCCAATTATCAAATCATGTACTGTTTAAGATCAATTAGCACAGCCCACCCAATTACCAAGTCATGTACTGTTTAGGATCAATTAGCACAGTCCACCCAATTACCAATTCATGTACTGTTTAAGATCAATTAGCACAGTCCACCTAATTACCAATTCATGTACTGTTTAAGACCAATTAGCACAGTGCACCCAATTACCAATTTATGTACTGTTTAAGATCAATTAGCACAGCCCACCCAATTACCAATTCATTTACTGTTTAAGATCAATTAGCACAGTCCACCTAATTACCAATTCATCTACTGTTTAAGATCAATTAGCAGAGTCCACCCAATTACCAATTCAGTTACTGTTTAAGATCAATTAGCACAGCCCACCCAATTCCCAAGTCATGTACTGTTTAAGATCGATTAGCACTGTCCACGCAATTAACAATGTATCTACTGTTTAAGATCAATTAGCACAGTCCACCTAATTAACAATGCATGTACTGTTTAAGATCAATTAGCAAAGTGCACCCAATTATCAAATCAGGTACTGTTTAAGATCAATTAGCACAGTCCACCCAATTAGCAATACATGTACTGTTTAAGACCAATTAGCACAGTCCACCCAATGACCAATTCATGTACTGTTTAAGATCAATTAGCACAGTCCAACCATTTACCAATTCATGTACTATTTACGATCAATTAGCACAGTCCACCCAATGACCAATTAATGTACTGTTTAAGATCAATTACCACAGTCCATCTAATTACCAATTCATGTACTGTTTAAGACCAATTAGCACAGTGCACCCAATTACCAATTTATGTACTCTTTAAGATCAATTAGCACAGTCCACCCAATTACCAATTCATGTACTGTTTAAGATCAATTAGCACAGTCCACCCAAATACCAATTCATGTACTGTTTAAGATAAATTAGTACAGTCCACCCAATTACCAATACATGTACTGTTTAAGATCAATTAGCACAATCCACTAAATTACCAATTCATGTACGGCATAAGATCAATTAGCACAGCGCACCCAATTATCAAATCATGTACTGTTTAAGATCAATTAGCACAGTCCACCCAATGACCAATTCATGTACTGTTTAAGATCAATTACCACAGTCCACCTAATTACCATTTCATGTACTGTTTAAGACAAATTAGCACAGTCCACCCAATTACCAATTCATGTACTGTTTAAGATCAATTAACACAGTCCACCCAAATAGCAATTCATGTACTGTTTAAGATAAATTAGTACAGTCCACCCAATTACCAATACATGTACTGTTTAAGATCAATTAGCACAATCCACTAAATTACCAATTCATGTACCGCTTAAGATCAATTAGCACAGCGCACCCAATTATCAAATCATGTACTGTTTAAGATCAATTAGCACAGCCCACCCAATTACCAAGTCATGTACTGTTTAGGATCAATTAGCACAGTCCACCCAATTACCAATTCATGTACTGTTTAAGATCAATTAGCACAGTCCACCTAATTACCAATTCATGTACTGTTTAAGACCAATTAGCACAGTGCACCCAATTACCAATTTATGTACTGTTTAAGATCAATTAGCACAGCCCACCCAATTACCAATTCATTTACTGTTTAAGATCAATTAGCACAGTCCACCTAATTACCAATTCATCTACTGTTTAAGATCAATTAGCAGAGTCCACCCAATTACCAATTCAGTTACTGTTTAAGATCAATTAGCACAGCCCACCCAATTCCCAAGTCATGTACTGTTTAAGATCGATTAGCACTGTCCACGCAATTAACAATGTATCTACTGTTTAAGATCAATTAGCACAGTCCACCTAATTAACAATGCATGTACTGTTTAAGATCAATTAGCAAAGTGCACCCAATTATCAAATCAGGTACTGTTTAAGATCAATTAGCACAGTCCACCCAATTAGCAATACATGTACTGTTTAAAACCAATTAGCACAGTCCACCCAATGACCAATTCATGTACTGTTTAAGATCAATTAGCACAGTCCAACCATTTACCAATTCATGTACTATTTACGATCAATTAGCACAGTCCACCCAATGACCAATTAATGTACTGTTTAAGATCAATTACCACAGTCCATCTAATTACCAATTCATGTACTGTTTAAGACCAATTAGCACAGTGCACCCAATTACCAATTTATGTACTCTTTAAGATCAATTAGCACAGTCCACCCAATTACCAATTCATGTACTGTTTAAGATCAATTAGCACAGTCCACCCAAATACCAATTCATGTACTGTTTAAGATAAATTAGTACAGTCCACCCAATTACCAATACATGTACTGTTTAAGATCAATTAGCACAATCCACTAAATTACCAATTCATGTACTGCATAAGATCAATTAGCACAGCGCACCCAATTATCAAATCATGTACTGTTTAAGATCAATTAGCACAGTCCACCCAATGACCAATTCATGTACTGTTTAAGATCAATTACCACAGTCCACCTAATTACCATTTCATGTACTGTTTAAGACCAATTAGCACAGTCCACCCAATTACCAATTCATGTACTGTTTAAGATCAATTAACACAGTCCACCCAAATAGCAATTCATGTACTGTTTAAGATAAATTAGTACAGTCCACCCAATTACCAATACATGTACTGTTTAAGATCAATTAGCACAATCCACTAAATTACCAATTCATGTACCGCTTAAGATCAATTAGCACAGCGCACCCAATTATCAAATCATGTACTGTTTAAGATCAATTAGCCCAGCCCACCCAATTACCAAGTCATGTACTGTTTAGGATCAATTAGCACAGTCCACCCAATTACCAATTCATGTACTGTTTAAGATCAATTAGCACAGTCCACCTAATTACCAATACATGTACTGTTTAAGATCAATTAGCACAATCCACTAAATTACCAATTCATGTACTGTTTAAGATAAATTAGCACAGTCCACCCAATCACCAATTCATGTACTGTTTAAGATCAATTAACACAGTCCACCCAAATAGCAATTCATGTACTGTTTAAGATAAATTAGTACAGTCCACCCAATTAAGAATACATGTACTGTTTAAGATCAATTAGCACAATCCACTAAATTACCAATTCATGTACTGCTTAAGATCAATTAGCACAGCGCACCCAATTATCAAATCATGTACTGTTTAAGATCAATTAGCACAGTCCACCCAATGACCAATTCATGTACTGTTTAAGACCAATTAGCACAGTGCACCCAATTACCAATTTATGTACTGTTTAAGATCAATTAGCACAGCCCACCCAATTACCAATTCATTTACTGTTTAAGATCAATTAGCACAGTCCACCTAATTACCAATTCATCTACTGTTTAACATCAATTAGCAGAGTCCACCCAATTACCAATTCAGTTACTGTTTAAGATCAATTAGCACAGCCCACCCAATTCCCAAGTCATGTACTGTTTAAGATCGATTAGCACTGTCCACGCAATTAACAATGTATCTACTGTTTAAGATCAATTAGCACAGTCCACCTAATTAACAATGCATGTACTGTTTAAGATCAATTAGCAAAGTGCACCCAATTATCAAATCAGGTACTGTTTAAGATCAATTAGCACAGTCCACCCAATTAGCAATACATGTACTGTTTAAGACCAATTAGCACAGTCCACCCAATGACCAATTCATGTACTGTTTAAGATCAATTAGCACAGTCCAACCATTTACCAATTCATGTACTATTTACGATCAATTAGCACAGTCCACCCAATGACCAATTAATGTACTGTTTAAGATCAATTACCACAGTCCATCTAATTACCAATTCATGTACTGTTTAAGACCAATTAGCACAGTGCACCCAATTACCAATTTATGTACTCTTTAAGATAAATTAGCACAGTCCACCCAATCACCAATTCATGTACTGTTTAAGATCAATTAACACAGTCCACCCAAATAGCAATTCATGTACTGTTTAAGATAAATTAGTACAGTCCACCCAATTAAGAATACATGTACTGTTTAAGATCAATTAGCACAATCCACTAAATTACCAATTCATGTACTGCTTAAGATCAATTAGCACAGCGCACCCAATTATCAAATCATGTACTGTTTAAGATCAATTAGCACAGTCCACCCAATGACCAATTCATGTACTGTTTAAGACCAATTAGCACAGTGCACCCAATTACCAATTTATGTACTGTTTAAGATCAATTAGCACAGCCCACCCAATTACCAATTCATTTACTGTTTAAGATCAATTAGCACAGTCCACCTAATTACCAATTCATCTACTGTTTAACATCAATTAGCAGAGTCCACCCAATTACCAATTCAGTTACTGTTTAAGATCAATTAGCACAGCCCACCCAATTCCCAAGTCATGTACTGTTTAAGATCGATTAGCACTGTCCACGCAATTAACAATGTATCTACTGTTTAAGATCAATTAGCACAGTCCACCTAATTAACAATGCATGTACTGTTTAAGATCAATTAGCAAAGTGCACCCAATTATCAAATCAGGTACTGTTTAAGATCAATTAGCACAGTCCACCCAATTAGCAATACATGTACTGTTTAAGACCAATTAGCACAGTCCACCCAATGACCAATTCATGTACTGTTTAAGATCAATTAGCACAGTCCAACCATTTACCAATTCATGTACTATTTACGATCAATTAGCACAGTCCACCCAATGACCAATTAATGTACTGTTTAAGATCAATTACCACAGTCCATCTAATTACCAATTCATGTACTGTTTAAGACCAATTAGCACAGTGCACCCAATTACCAATTTATGTACTCTTTAAGATAAATTAGCACAGTCCACCCAATCACCAATTCATGTACTGTTTAAGATCAATTAACACAGTCCACCCAAATAGCAATTCATGTACTGTTTAAGATAAATTAGTACAGTCCACCCAATTAAGAATACATGTACTGTTTAAGATCAATTAGCACAATCCACTAAATTACCAATTCATGTACTGCTTAAGATCAATTAGCACAGCGCACCCAATTATCAAATCATGTACTGTTTAAGATCAATTAGCACAGTCCACCCAATGACCAATTCATGTACTGTTTAAGACCAATTAGCACAGTGCACCCAATTACCAATTTATGTACTCTTTAAGATCAATTAGCACAGCCCACCCAATTACCAATTCATTTACTGTTTAAGATCAATTAGCACAGTCCACCTAATTACCAATTCATCTACTGTTTAACATCAATTAGCAGAGTCCACCCAATTACCAATTCAGTTACTGTTTAAGATCAATTAGCACAGCCCACCCAATTCCCAAGTCATGTACTGTTTAAGATCGATTAGCACTGTCCACGCAATTAACAATGTATCTACTGTTTAAGATCAATTAGCACAGTCCACCTAATTAACAATGCATGTACTGTTTAAGATCAATTAGCAAAGTGCACCCAATTATCAAATCAGGTACTGTTTAAGATCAATTAGCACAGTCCACCCAATTAGCAATACATGTACTGTTTAAGACCAATTAGCACAGTCCACCCAATGACCAATTCATGTACTGTTTAAGATCAATTAGCACAGTCCAACCATTTACCAATTCATGTACTATTTACGATCAATTAGCACAGTCCACCCAATGACCAATTAATGTACTGTTTAAGATCAATTACCACAGTCCATCTAATTACCAATTCATGTACTGTTTAAGACCAATTAGCACAGTGCACCCAATTACCAATTTATGTACTCTTTAAGATCAATTAGCACAGTCCACCCAATTACCAATTCATGTACTGTTTAAGATCAATTAGCACAGTCCACCCAAATACCAATTCATGTACTGTTTAAGATAAATTAGTACAGTCCACCCAATTACCAATACATGTACTGTTTAAGATCAATTAGCACAATCCACTAAATTACCAATTCATGTACTGCATAAGATCAATTAGCACAGCGCACCCAATTATCAAATCATGTACTGTTTAAGATCAATTAGCACAGTCCACCCAATGACCAATTCATGTACTGTTTAAGATCAATTACCACAGTCCACCTAATTACCATTTCATGTACTGTTTAAGACAAATTAGCACAGTCCACCCAATTACCAATTCATGTACTGTTTAAGATCAATTAACACAGTCCACCCAAATAGCAATTCATGTACTGTTTAAGATAAATTAGTACAGTCCACCCAATTACCAATACATGTACTGTTTAAGATCAATTAGCACAATCCACTAAATTACCAATTCATGTACCGCTTAAGATCAATTAGCACAGCGCACCCAATTATCAAATCATGTACTGTTTAAGATCAATTAGCACAGCCCACCCAATTACCAAGTCATGTACTGTTTAGGATCAATTAGCACAGTCCACCCAATTACCAATTCATGTACTGTTTAAGATCAATTAGCACAGTCCACCTAATTACCAATTCATGTACTGTTTAAGACCAATTAGCACAGTGCACCCAATTACCAATTTATGTACTGTTTAAGATCAATTAGCACAGCCCACCCAATTACCAATTCATTTACTGTTTAAGATCAATTAGCACAGTCCACCTAATTACCAATTCATCTACTGTTTAAGATCAATTAGCAGAGTCCACCCAATTACCAATTCAGTTACTGTTTAAGATCAATTAGCACAGCCCACCCAATTCCCAAGTCATGTACTGTTTAAGATCGATTAGCACTGTCCACGCAATTAACAATGTATCTACTGTTTAAGATCAATTAGCACAGTCCACCTAATTAACAATGCATGTACTGTTTAAGATCAATTAGCAAAGTGCACCCAATTATCAAATCAGGTACTGTTTAAGATCAATTAGCACAGTCCACCCAATTAGCAATACATGTACTGTTTAAGACCAATTAGCACAGTCCACCCAATGACCAATTCATGTACTGTTTAAGATCAATTAGCACAGTCCAACCATTTACCAATTCATGTACTATTTACGATCAATTAGCACAGTCCACCCAATGACCAATTAATGTACTGTTTAAGATCAATTACCACAGTCCATCTAATTACCAATTCATGTACTGTTTAAGACCAATTAGCACAGTGCACCCAATTACCAATTTATGTACTCTTTAAGATCAATTAGCACAGTCCACCCAATTACCAATTCATGTACTGTTTAAGATCAATTAGCACAGTCCACCCAAATACCAATTCATGTACTGTTTAAGATAAATTAGTACAGTCCACCCAATTACCAATACATGTACTGTTTAAGATCAATTAGCACAATCCACTAAATTACCAATTCATGTACGGCATAAGATCAATTAGCACAGCGCACCCAATTATCAAATCATGTACTGTTTAAGATCAATTAGCACAGTCCACCCAATGACCAATTCATGTACTGTTTAAGATCAATTACCACAGTCCACCTAATTACCATTTCATGTACTGTTTAAGACAAATTAGCACAGTCCACCCAATTACCAATTCATGTACTGTTTAAGATCAATTAACACAGTCCACCCAAATAGCAATTCATGTACTGTTTAAGATAAATTAGTACAGTCCACCCAATTACCAATACATGTACTGTTTAAGATCAATTAGCACAATCCACTAAATTACCAATTCATGTACCGCTTAAGATCAATTAGCACAGCGCACCCAATTATCAAATCATGTACTGTTTAAGATCAATTAGCACAGCCCACCCAATTACCAAGTCATGTACTGTTTAGGATCAATTAGCACAGTCCACCCAATTACCAATTCATGTACTGTTTAAGATCAATTAGCACAGTCCACCTAATTACCAATTCATGTACTGTTTAAGACCAATTAGCACAGTGCACCCAATTACCAATTTATGTACTGTTTAAGATCAATTAGCACAGCCCACCCAATTACCAATTCATTTACTGTTTAAGATCAATTAGCACAGTCCACCTAATTACCAATTCATCTACTGTTTAAGATCAATTAGCAGAGTCCACCCAATTACCAATTCAGTTACTGTTTAAGATCAATTAGCACAGCCCACCCAATTCCCAAGTCATGTACTGTTTAAGATCGATTAGCACTGTCCACGCAATTAACAATGTATCTACTGTTTAAGATCAATTAGCACAGTCCACCTAATTAACAATGCATGTACTGTTTAAGATCAATTAGCAAAGTGCACCCAATTATCAAATCAGGTACTGTTTAAGATCAATTAGCACAGTCCACCCAATTAGCAATACATGTACTGTTTAAAACCAATTAGCACAGTCCACCCAATGACCAATTCATGTACTGTTTAAGATCAATTAGCACAGTCCAACCATTTACCAATTCATGTACTATTTACGATCAATTAGCACAGTCCACCCAATGACCAATTAATGTACTGTTTAAGATCAATTACCACAGTCCATCTAATTACCAATTCATGTACTGTTTAAGACCAATTAGCACAGTGCACCCAATTACCAATTTATGTACTCTTTAAGATCAATTAGCACAGTCCACCCAATTACCAATTCATGTACTGTTTAAGATCAATTAGCACAGTCCACCCAAATACCAATTCATGTACTGTTTAAGATAAATTAGTACAGTCCACCCAATTACCAATACATGTACTGTTTAAGATCAATTAGCACAATCCACTAAATTACCAATTCATGTACTGCATAAGATCAATTAGCACAGCGCACCCAATTATCAAATCATGTACTGTTTAAGATCAATTAGCACAGTCCACCCAATGACCAATTCATGTACTGTTTAAGATCAATTACCACAGTCCACCTAATTACCATTTCATGTACTGTTTAAGACCAATTAGCACAGTCCACCCAATTACCAATTCATGTACTGTTTAAGATCAATTAACACAGTCCACCCAAATAGCAATTCATGTACTGTTTAAGATAAATTAGTACAGTCCACCCAATTACCAATACATGTACTGTTTAAGATCAATTAGCACAATCCACTAAATTACCAATTCATGTACCGCTTAAGATCAATTAGCACAGCGCACCCAATTATCAAATCATGTACTGTTTAAGATCAATTAGCACAGCCCACCCAATTACCAAGTCATGTACTGTTTAGGATCAATTAGCACAGTCCACCCAATTACCAATTCATGTACTGTTTAAGATCAATTAGCACAGTCCACCTAATTACCAATTCATGTACTGTTTAAGACCAATTAGCACAGTGCACCCAATTACCAATTTATGTACTGTTTAAGATCAATTAGCACAGCCCAACCAATTACCAATTCATTTACTGTTTAAGATCAATTAGCACAGTCCACCTAATTACCAATTCATCTACTGTTTAAGATCAATTAGCAGAGTCCACCCAATTACCAATTCAGTTACTGTTTAAGATCAATTAGCACAGCCCACCCAATTCCCAAGTCATGTACTGTTTAAGATCGATTAGCACTGTCCACGCAATTAACAATGTATCTACTGTTTAAGATCAATTAGCACAGTCCACCTAATTAACAATGCATGTACTGTTTAAGATCAATTACCACAGTCCACCTAATTACCATTTCATGTACTGTTTAAGACCAATTAGCACAGTCCACCCAATTACCAATTCATGTACTGTTTAAGATCAATTAACACAGTCCACCCAAATAGCAATTCATGTACTGTTTAAGATAAATTAGTACAGTCCACCCAATTACCAATACATGTACTGTTTAAGATCAATTAGCACAATCCACTAAATTACCAATTCATGTACCGCTTAAGATCAATTAGCACAGCGCACCCAATTATCAAATCATGTACTGTTTAAGATCAATTAGCCCAGCCCACCCAATTACCAAGTCATGTCCTGTTTAAGATCAATTAGCACAGTCCACCTAATTACCAATTCATGTACTGTTTAAGACCAATTAGCACAGTGCACCCAATTACCAATTTATGTACTGTTTAAGATCAATTAGCACAGCCCACCCAATTACCAATTCATTTACTGTTTAAGATCAATTAGCACAGTCCACCTAATTACCAATTCATCTACTGTTTAAGATCAATTAGCAGAGTCCACCCAATTACCAATTCAGTTACTGTTTAAGATCAATTAGCACAGCCCACCCAATTCCCAAGTCATGTACTGTTTAAGATCGATTAGCACTGTCCACGCAATTAACAATGTATCTACTGTTTAAGATCAATTAGCACAGTCCACCTAATTAACAATGCATGTACTGTTTAAGATCAATTAGCAAAGTGCACCCAATTATCAAATCAGGTACTGTTTAAGATCAATTAGCACAGTCCACCCAATTAGCAATACATGTACTGTTTAAGACCAATTAGCACAGTCCACCCAATGACCAATTCATGTACTGTTTAAGATCAATTAGCACAGTCCAACCATTTACCAATTCATGTACTCTTTACGATCAATTAGCACAGTCCACCCAATGACCAATTAATGTACTGTTTAAGATCAATTACCACAGTCCATCTAATTACCAATTCATGTACTGTTTAAGACCAATTAGCACAGTGCACCCAATTACCAATTTATGTACTCTTTAAGATCAATTAGCACAGTCCACCCAAATACCAATTCATGTACTGTTTAAGATAAATTAGTACAGTCCACCCAATTACCAATACATGTACTGTTTAAGATCAATTAGCACAATCCACTAAATTACCAATTCATGTACTGCATAAGATCAATTAGCACAGCGCACCCAATTATCAAATCATGTACTGTTTAAGATCAATTAGCACAGTCCACCCAATGACCAATTCATGTACTGTTTAAGATCAATTACCACAGTCCACCTAATTACCATTTCATGTACTGTTTAAGACCAATTAGCACAGTCCACCCAATTACCAATTCATGTACTGTTTAAGATCAATTAACACAGTCCACCCAAATAGCAATTCATGTACTGTTTAAGATAAATTAGTACAGTCCACCCAATTACCAATACATGTACTGTTTAAGATCAATTAGCACAATCCACTAAATTACCAATTCATGTACCGCTTAAGATCAATTAGCACAGCGCACCCAATTATCAAATCATGTACTGTTTAAGATCAATTAGCACAGCCCACCCAATTACCAAGTCATGTACTGTTTAGGATCAATTAGCACAGTCCACCCAATTACCAATTCATGTACTGTTTAAGATCAATTAGCACAGTCCACCTAATTACCAATTCATGTACTGTTTAAGACCAATTAGCACAGTGCACCCAATTACCAATTTATGTACTGTTTAAGATCAATTAGCACAGCCCACCCAATTACCAATTCATTTACTGTTTAAGATCAATTAGCACAGTCCACCTAATTACCAATTCATCTACTGTTTAAGATCAATTAGCAGAGTCCACCCAATTACCAATTCAGTTACTGTTTAAGATCAATTAGCACAGCCCACCCAATTCCCAAGTCATGTACTGTTTAAGATCGATTAGCACTGTCCACGCAATTAACAATGTATCTACTGTTTAAGATCAATTAGCACAGTCCACCTAATTAACAATGCATGTACTGTTTAAGATCAATTACCACAGTCCACCTAATTACCATTTCATGTACTGTTTAAGACCAATTAGCACAGTCCACCCAATTACCAATTCATGTACTGTTTAAGATCAATTAACACAGTCCACCCAAATAGCAATTCATGTACTGTTTAAGATAAATTAGTACAGTCCACCCAATTACCAATACATGTACTGTTTAAGATCAATTAGCACAATCCACTAAATTACCAATTCATGTACCGCTTAAGATCAATTAGCACAGCGCACCCAATTATCAAATCATGTACTGTTTAAGATCAATTAGCCCAGCCCACCCAATTACCAAGTCATGTCCTGTTTAAGATCAATTAGCACAGTCCACCTAATTACCAATTCATGTACTGTTTAAGACCAATTAGCACAGTGCACCCAATTACCAATTTATGTACTGTTTAAGATCAATTAGCACAGCCCACCCAATTACCAATTCATTTACTGTTTAAGATCAATTAGCACAGTCCACCTAATTACCAATTCATCTACTGTTTAAGATCAATTAGCAGAGTCCACCCAATTACCAATTCAGTTACTGTTTAAGATCAATTAGCACAGCCCACCCAATTCCCAAGTCATGTACTGTTTAAGATCGATTAGCACTGTCCACGCAATTAACAATGTATCTACTGTTTAAGATCAATTAGCACAGTCCACCTAATTAACAATGCATGTACTGTTTAAGATCAATTAGCAAAGTGCACCCAATTATCAAATCAGGTACTGTTTAAGATCAATTAGCACAGTCCACCCAATTAGCAATACATGTACTGTTTAAGACCAATTAGCACAGTCCACCCAATGACCAATTCATGTACTGTTTAAGATCAATTAGCACAGTCCAACCATTTACCAATTCATGTACTCTTTACGATCAATTGGCACAGTCCACCCAATGACCAATTAATGTACTGTTTAAGATCAATTACCACAGTCCATCTAATTACCAATTCATGTACTGTTTAAGACCAATTAGCACAGTGCACCCAATTACCAATTTATGTACTCTTTAAGATCAATTAGCACAGTCCACCCAATTACCAATTCATGTACTGTTTAAGATCAATTAGCACAGTCCACCCAAATACCAATTCATGTACTGTTTAAGATAAATTAGTAGAGTCCACCCAATTACCAATACATGTACTGTTTAAGATCAATTAGCACAATCCACTAAATTACCAATTCATGTACTGCATAAGATCAATTAGCACAGCGCACCCAATTATCAAATCATGTACTGTTTAAGATCAATTAGCACAGTCCACCCAATGACCAATTCATGTACTGTTTAAGATCAATTACCACAGTCCACCTAATTACCATTTCATGTACTGTTTAAGACCAATTAGCACAGTCCACCCAATTACCAATTCATGTACTGTTTAAGATCAATTAACACAGTCCACCCAAATAGCAATTCATGTACTGTTTAAGATAAATTAGTACAGTCCACCCAATTACCAATACATGTACTGTTTAAGATCAATTAGCACAATCCACTAAATTACCAATTCATGTACCGCTTAAGATCAATTAGCACAGCGCACCCAATTATCAAATCATGTACTGTTTAAGATCAATTAGCCCAGCCCACCCAATTACCAAGTCATGTACTGTTTAGGATCAATTAGCACAGTCCACCCAATTACCAATTCATGTACTGTTTAAGATCAATTAGCACAGTCCACCTAATTACCAATACATGTACTGTTTAAGATCAATTAGCACAATCCACTAAATTACCAATTCATGTACTGTTTAAGATAAATTAGCACAGTCCACCCAATCACCAATTCATGTACTGTTTAAGATCAATTAACACAGTCCACCCAAATAGCAATTCATGTACTGTTTAAGATAAATTAGTACAGTCCACCCAATTAAGAATACATGTACTGTTTAAGATCAATTAGCACAATCCACTAAATTACCAATTCATGTACTGCTTAAGATCAATTAGCACAGCGCACCCAATTATCAAATCATGTACTGTTTAAGATCAATTAGCACAGTCCACCCAATGACCAATTCATGTACTGTTTAAGACCAATTAGCACAGTGCACCCAATTACCAATTTATGTACTGTTTAAGATCAATTAGCACAGCCCACCCAATTACCAATTCATTTACTGTTTAAGATCAATTAGCACAGTCCACCTAATTACCAATTCATCTACTGTTTAACATCAATTAGCAGAGTCCACCCAATTACCAATTCAGTTACTGTTTAAGATCAATTAGCACAGCCCACCCAATTCCCAAGTCATGTACTGTTTAAGATCGATTAGCACTGTCCACGCAATTAACAATGTATCTACTGTTTAAGATCAATTAGCACAGTCCACCTAATTAACAATGCATGTACTGTTTAAGATCAATTAGCAAAGTGCACCCAATTATCAAATCAGGTACTGTTTAAGATCAATTAGCACAGTCCACCCAATTAGCAATACATGTACTGTTTAAGACCAATTAGCACAGTCCACCCAATGACCAATTCATGTACTGTTTAAGATCAATTAGCACAGTCCAACCATTTACCAATTCATGTACTATTTACGATCAATTAGCACAGTCCACCCAATGACCAATTAATGTACTGTTTAAGATCAATTACCACAGTCCATCTAATTACCAATTCATGTACTGTTTAAGACCAATTAGCACAGTGCACCCAATTACCAATTTATGTACTCTTTAAGATCAATTAGCACAGTCCACCCAATTACCAATTCATGTACTGTTTAAGATCAATTAGCACAGTCCACTCAAATACCAATTCATGTACTGTTTAAGATAAATTAGTACAGTCCACCCAATTACCAATACATGTACTGTTTAAGATCAATTAGCACAATCCACTAAATTACCAATTCATGTACTGCATAAGATCAATTAGCACAGCGCACCCAATTATCAAATCATGTACTGTTTAAGATCAATTAGCACAGTCCACCCAATGACCAATTCATGTACTGTTTAAGATCAATTACCACAGTCCACCTAATTACCATTTCATGTACTGTTTAAGACCAATTAGCACAGTCCACCCAATTACCAATTCATGTACTGTTTAAGATCAATTAACACAGTCCACCCAAATAGCAATTCATGTACTGTTTAAGATAAATTAGTACAGTCCACCCAATTACCAATACATGTACTGTTTAAGATCAATTAGCACAATCCACTAAATTACCAATTCATGTACCGCTTAAGATCAATTAGCACAGCGCACCCAATTATCAAATCATGTACTGTTTCAGATCAATTAGCACAGCCCACCCAATTACCAAGTCATGTACTGTTTAGGATCAATTAGCACAGTCCACCCAATTACCAATTCATGTACTGTTTAAGATCAATTAGCACAGTCCACCTAATTACCAATTCATGTACTGTTTAAGACCAATTAGCACAGTGCACCCAATTACCAATTTATGTACTGTTTAAGATCAATTAGCACAGCCCACCCAATTACCAATTCATTTACTGTTTAAGATCAATTAGCACAGTCCACCTAATTACCAATTCATCTACTGTTTAAGATCAATTAGCAGAGTCCACCCAATTACCAATTCAGTTACTGTTTAAGATCAATTAGCACAGCCCACCCAATTCCCAAGTCATGTACTGTTTAAGATCGATTAGCACTGTCCACGCAATTAACAATGTATCTACTGTTTAAGATCAATTAGCACAGTCCACCTAATTAACAATGCATGTACTGTTTAAGATCAATTAGCAAAGTGCACCCAATTATCAAATCAGGTACTGTTTAAGATCAATTAGCACAGTCCACCCAATTAGCAATACATGTACTGTTTAAAACCAATTAGCACAGTCCACCCAATGACCAATTCATGTACTGTTTAAGATCAATTAGCACAGTCCAACCATTTACCAATTCATGTACTATTTACGATCAATTAGCACAGTCCACCCAATGACCAATTAATGTACTGTTTAAGATCAATTACCACAGTCCATCTAATTACCAATTCATGTACTGTTTAAGACCAATTAGCACAGTGCACCCAATTACCAATTTATGTACTCTTTAAGATCAATTAGCACAGTCCACCCAATTACCAATTCATGTACTGTTTAAGATCAATTAGCACAGTCCACCCAAATACCAATTCATGTACTGTTTAAGATAAATTAGTACAGTCCACCCAATTACCAATACATGTACTGTTTAAGATCAATTAGCACAATCCACTAAATTACCAATTCATGTACTGCATAAGATCAATTAGCACAGCGCACCCAATTATCAAATCATGTACTGTTTAAGATCAATTAGCACAGTCCACCCAATGACCAATTCATGTACTGTTTAAGATCAATTACCACAGTCCACCTAATTACCATTTCATGTACTGTTTAAGACCAATTAGCACAGTCCACCCAATTACCAATTCATGTACTGTTTAAGATCAATTAACACAGTCCACCCAAATACCAATTCATGTACTGTTTAAGATAAATTAGTACAGTCCACCCAATTACCAATACATGTACTGTTTAAGATCAATTAGCACAATCCACTAAATTACCAATTCATGTACCGCTTAAGATCAATTAGCACAGCGCACCCAATTATCAAATCATGTACTGTTTCAGATCAATTAGCACAGCCCACCCAATTACCAAGTCATGTACTGTTTAGGATCAATTAGCACAGTCCACCCAATTACCAATTCATGTACTGTTTAAGATCAATTAGCACAGTCCACCTAATTACCAATTCATGTACTGTTTAAGACCAATTAGCACAGTGCACCCAATTACCAATTTATGTACTGTTTAAGATCAATTAGCACAGCCCACCCAATTACCAATTCATTTACTGTTTAAGATCAATTAGCACAGTCCACCTAATTACCAATTCATCTACTGTTTAAGATCAATTAGCAGAGTCCACCCAATTACCAATTCAGTTACTGTTTAAGATCAATTAGCACAGCCCACCCAATTCCCAAGTCATGTACTGTTTAAGATCGATTAGCACTGTCCACGCAATTAACAATGTATCTACTGTTTAAGATCAATTAGCACAGTCCACCTAATTAACAATGCATGTACTGTTTAAGATCAATTAGCAAAGTGCACCCAATTATCAAATCAGGTACTGTTTAAGATCAATTAGCACAGTCCACCCAATTAGCAATACATGTACTGTTTAAAACCAATTAGCACAGTCCACCCAATGACCAATTCATGTACTGTTTAAGATCAATTAGCACAGTCCAACCATCTACCAATTCATGTACTATTTACGATCAATTAGCACAGTCCACCCAATGACCAATTAATGTACTGTTTAAGATCAATTACCACAGTCCATCTAATTACCAATTCATGTACTGTTTAAGACCAATTAGCACAGTGCACCCAATTACCAATTTATGTACTCTTTAAGATCAATTAGCACAGTCCACCCAATTACCAATTCATGTACTGTTTAAGATCAATTAGCACAGTCCACCCAAATACCAATTCATGTACTGTTTAAGATAAATTAGTACAGTCCACCCAATTACCAATACATGTACTGTTTAAGATCAATTAGCACAATCCACTAAATTACCAATTCATGTACTGCATAAGATCAATTAGCACAGCGCACCCAATTATCAAATCATGTACTGTTTAAGATCAATTAGCACAGTCCACCCAATGACCAATTCATGTACTGTTTAAGATCAATTACCACAGTCCACCTAATTACCATTTCATGTACTGTTTAAGACCAATTAGCACAGTCCACCCAATTACCAATTCATGTACTGTTTAAGATCAATTAACACAGTCCACCCAAATACCAATTCATGTACTGTTTAAGATAAATTAGTACAGTCCACCCAATTACCAATACATGTACTGTTTAAGATCAATTAGCACAATCCACTAAATTACCAATTCATGTACCGCTTAAGATCAATTAGCACAGCGCACCCAATTATCAAATCATGTACTGTTTAAGATCAATTAGCACAGCCCACCCAATTACCAAGTCATGTACTGTTTAGGATCAATTAGCACAGTCCACCCAATTACCAATTCATGTACTGTTTAAGATCAATTAGCACAGTCCACCTAATTACCAATTCATGTACTGTTTAAGACCAATTAGCACAGTGCACCCAATTACCAATTTATGTACTGTTTAAGATCAATTAGCACAGCCCACCCAATTACCAATTCATTTACTGTTTAAGATCAATTAGCACAGTCCACCTAATTACCAATTCATCTACTGTTTAAGATCAATTAGCAGAGTCCACCCAATTACCAATTCAGTTACTGTTTAAGATCAATTAGCACAGCCCACCCAATTCCCAAGTCATGTACTGTTTAAGATCGATTAGCACTGTCCACGCAATTAACAATGTATCTACTGTTTAAGATCAATTAGCACAGTCCACCTAATTAACAATGCATGTACTGTTTAAGATCAATTACCACAGTCCACCTAATTACCATTTCATGTACTGTTTAAGACCAATTAGCACAGTCCACCCAATTACCAATTCATGTACTGTTTAAGATCAATTAACACAGTCCACCCAAATAGCAATTCATGTACTGTTTAAGATAAATTAGTACAGTCCACCCAATTACCAATACATGTACTGTTTAAGATCAATTAGCACAATCCACTAAATTACCAATTCATGTACCGCTTAAGATCAATTAGCACAGCGCACCCAATTATCAAATCATGTACTGTTTAAGATCAATTAGCCCAGCCCACCCAATTACCAAGTCATGTACTGTTTAGGATCAATTAGCACAGTCCACCCAATTACCAATTCATGTACTGTTTAAGATCAATTAGCACAGTCCACCTAATTACCAATACATGTACTGTTTAAGATCAATTAGCACAATCCACTAAATTACCAATGTATGTACTGTTAAAGATAAATTAGCACAGTCCACACAACTACCAATACATGGACTGTTTAAGATCAATTAGCACAGTCCACCCAATTACCAATGCATGTACTGTTTAAGATCAATTAGCACAGTCCACCCAATTACCAATTTATGTACTGTTTAAGATAAATTAGCACAGTCCACCCAATTACCAATATATGCACTGTTTAAGATCAATTAGCACAGTCCACCTAATTATCAATGCATGTACTGTTTAAGATCAATTAGCAAAGTGCACCCAATTATCAAATCAGGTACTGTTTAAGATCAATTAGCACAGTCCACCCATTTAGCAATACATGTACTGTTTAAGATCAATTAGCACAGACCACCCAATGACCAATTCATGTACTGTTTAAGATCAATTAGCGCAGTCCAACCATTTACCAATTCTTGTACTCTTTAAGAACAATTAGCACAGTTCACCCAATGACCAATTCATGTACTGTTTAAGATCAATTACCACAGTCCACCCAATTACAAATTCATGTACTGTTTAAGACCAATTAGCACAGTGCACCCAATTACCAATTTATGTACTGTTTATGAGCAATTAGCACAGTCCACCCAAATACCAATTCATGTACTGTTTAAGATAAATTAGTACAGTCCACCCAATTACCAATACATGTACTGTTTAAGATCAATTAGCACAATCCACTAAATTACCAATTCAAGTACTGTTTAAGACCAATTAGCACAATCCACTAAATTACCAATTCAAGTACTGTTTAAGACCAATTAGCACAGTCCACCCAATCACCAATTCATGTACTGTTTAAGATCAATTAACACAGTCCACCCAAATACCAATTCATGTACTGTTTAAGATAAATTAGTACAGTCCACCCAATTACCAATACATGTACTGTTTAAGATCAATTAGCACAATCCACTAAATTACCAATTCATGTACTGCATAAGATCAATTAGCACAGCGCACCCAATTATCAAATCATGTACTGTTTAAGATCAATTAGCACAGTCCACCCAATGACCAATTCATGTACTGTTTAAGATCAATTACCACAGTCCACCTAATTACCATTTCATGTACTGTTTAAGACCAATTAGCACAGTCCACCCAATTACCAATTCATGTACTGTTTAAGATCAATTAACACAGTCCACCCAAATACCAATTCATGTACTGTTTAAGATAAATTAGTACAGTCCACCCAATTACCAATACATGTACTGTTTAAGATCAATTAGCACAATCCACTAAATTACCAATTCATGTACCGCTTAAGATCAATTAGCACAGCGCACCCAATTATCAAATCATGTACTGTTTAAGATCAATTAGCACAGCCCACCCAATTACCAAGTCATGTACTGTTTAGGATCAATTAGCACAGTCCACCCAATTACCAATTCATGTACTGTTTAAGATCAATTAGCACAGTCCACCTAATTACCAATTCATGTACTGTTTAAGACCAATTAGCACAGTGCACCCAATTACCAATTTATGTACTGTTTAAGATCAATTAGCACAGCCCACCCAATTACCAATTCATTTACTGTTTAAGATCAATTAGCACAGTCCACCTAATTACCAATTCATCTACTGTTTAAGATCAATTAGCAGAGTCCACCCAATTACCAATTCAGTTACTGTTTAAGATCAATTAGCACAGCCCACCCAATTCCCAAGTCATGTACTGTTTAAGATCGATTAGCACTGTCCACGCAATTAACAATGTATCTACTGTTTAAGATCAATTAGCACAGTCCACCTAATTAACAATGCATGTACTGTTTAAGATCAATTACCACAGTCCACCTAATTACCATTTCATGTACTGTTTAAGACCAATTAGCACAGTCCACCCAATTACCAATTCATGTACTGTTTAAGATCAATTAACACAGTCCACCCAAATAGCAATTCATGTACTGTTTAAGATAAATTAGTACAGTCCACCCAATTACCAATACATGTACTGTTTAAGATCAATTAGCACAATCCACTAAATTACCAATTCATGTACCGCTTAAGATCAATTAGCACAGCGCACCCAATTATCAAATCATGTACTGTTTAAGATCAATTAGCCCAGCCCACCCAATTACCAAGTCATGTACTGTTTAGGATCAATTAGCACAGTCCACCCAATTACCAATTCATGTACTGTTTAAGATCAATTAGCACAGTCCACCTAATTACCAATACATGTACTGTTTAAGATCAATTAGCACAATCCACTAAATTACCAATGTATGTACTGTTAAAGATAAATTAGCACAGTCCACACAACTACCAATACATGGACTGTTTAAGATCAATTAGCACAGTCCACCCAATTACCAATGCATGTACTGTTTAAGATCAATTAGCACAGTCCACCCAATTACCAATTTATGTACTGTTTAAGATAAATTAGCACAGTCCACCCAATTACCAATATATGCACTGTTTAAGATCAATTAGCACAGTCCACCTAATTATCAATGCATGTACTGTTTAAGATCAATTAGCAAAGTGCACCCAATTATCAAATCAGGTACTGTTTAAGATCAATTAGCACAGTCCACCCATTTAGCAATACATGTACTGTTTAAGATCAATTAGCACAGACCACCCAATGACCAATTCATGTACTGTTTAAGATCAATTAGCGCAGTCCAACCATTTACCAATTCTTGTACTCTTTAAGAACAATTAGCACAGTTCACCCAATGACCAATTCATGTACTGTTTAAGATCAATTACCACAGTCCACCCAATTACAAATTCATGTACTGTTTAAGACCAATTAGCACAGTGCACCCAATTACCAATTTATGTACTGTTTATGAGCAATTAGCACAGTCCACCCAAATACCAATTCATGTACTGTTTAAGATAAATTAGTACAGTCCACCCAATTACCAATACATGTACTGTTTAAGATCAATTAGCACAATCCACTAAATTACCAATTCAAGTACTGTTTAAGACCAATTAGCACAATCCACTAAATTACCAATTCAAGTACTGTTTAAGACCAATTAGCACAGTCCACCCAATCACCAATTCATGTACTGTTTAAGATCAATTAACACAGTCCACCCAAATAGCAATTCATGTACTGTTTAAGATAAATTAGTACAGTCCACCCAATTAAGAATACATGTACTGTTTAAGATCAATTAGCACAATCCACTAAATTACCAATTCATGTACTGCTTAAGATCAATTAGCACAGCGCACCCAATTATCAAATCATGTACTGTTTAAGATCAATTAGCACAGTCCACCCAATGACCAATTCATGTACTGTTTAAGACCAATTAGAACAGTGCACCCAATTACCAATTTATGTACTGTTTAAGATCAATTAGCACAGCCCACCCAATTACCAATTCATTTACTGTTTAAGATCAATTAGCACAGTCCACCTAATTACCAATTCATCTACTGTTTAAGATCAATTAGCAGAGTCCACCCAATTACCAATTCAGTTACTGTTTAAGATCAATTAGCACAGCCCACCCAATTCCCAAGTCATGTACTGTTTAAGATCGATTAGCACTGTCCACGCAATTAACAATATATCTACTGTTTAAGATCAATTAGCACAGTCCACCTAATTAACAATGCATGTACTGTTTAAGATCAATTAGCAAAGTGCACCCAATTATCAAATCAGGTACTGTTTAAGATCAATTAGCACAGTCCACCCAATTAGCAATACATGTACTGTTTAAGACCAATTAGCACAGTCCACCCAATGACCAATTCATGTACTGTTTAAGATCAATTAGCACAGTCCAACCATTTACCAATTCATGTACTATTTACGATCAATTAGCACAGTCCACCCAATGACCAATTAATGTACTGTTTAAGATCAATTACCACAGTCCATCTAATTACCAATTCATGTACTGTTTAAGACCAATTAGCACAGTGCACCCAATTACCAATTTATGTACTCTTTAAGATCAATTAGCACAGTCCACCCAATTACCAATTCATGTACTGTTTAAGATCAATTAGCACAGTCCACCCAAATACCAATTCATGTACTGTTTAAGATAAATTAGTACAGTCCACCCAATTACCAATACATGTACTGTTTAAGATCAATTAGCACAATCCACTAAATTACCAATTCATGTACTGCATAAGATCAATTAGCACAGCGCACCCAATTATCAAATCATGTACTGTTTAAGATCAATTAGCACAGTCCACCCAATGACCAATTCATGTACTGTTTAAGATCAATTACCACAGTCCACCTAATTACCATTTCATGTACTGTTTAAGACCAATTACCACAGTCCACCTAATTACCATTCCATGTACTGTTTAAGACCAATTAGCACAGTCCACCCAATTACCAATTCATGTACTGTTTAAGATCAATTAACACAGTCCACCCAAATAGCAATTCATGTACTGTTTAAGATAAATTAGTACAGTCCACCCAATTACCAATTCATGTACTGTTTAAGATCAATTAGCACAATCCACTAAATTACCAATTCATGTACCGCTTAAGATCAATTAGCACAGCGCACCCAATTATCAAATCATGTACTGTTTAAGATCAATTAGCCCAGCCCACCCAATTACCAAGTCATGTCCTGTTTAAGATCAATTAGCACAGTCCACCTAATTACCAATTCATGTACTGTTTAAGACCAATTAGCACAGTGCACCCAATTACCAATTTATGTACTGTTTAAGATCAATTAGCACAGCCCACCCAATTACCAATTCATTTACTGTTTAAGATCAATTAGCACAGTCCACCTAATTACCAATTCATCTACTGTTTAAGATCAATTAGCAGAGTCCACCCAATTACCAATTCAGTTACTGTTTAAGATCAATTAGCACAGCCCACCCAATTCCCAAGTCATGTACTGTTTAAGATCGATTAGCACTGTCCACGCAATTAACAATGTATCTACTGTTTAAGATCAATTAGCACAGTCCACCTAATTAACAATGCATGTACTGTTTAAGATCAATTAGCAAAGTGCACCCAATTATCAAATCAGGTACTGTTTAAGATCAATTAGCACAGTCCACCCAATTAGCAATACATGTACTGTTTAAAACCAATTAGCACAGTCCACCCAATGACCAATTCATGTACTGTTTAAGATCAATTAGCACAGTCCAACCATTTACCAATTCATGTACTCTTTACGATCAATTAGCACAGTCCACCCAATGACCAATTAATGTACTGTTTAAGATCAATTACCACAGTCCATCTAATTACCAATTCATGTACTGTTTAAGACCAATTAGCACAGTGCACCCAATTACCAATTTATGTACTCTTTAAGATCAATTAGCACAGTCCACCCAATTACCAATTCATGTACTGTTTAAGATCAATTAGCACAGTCCACCCAAATACCAATTCATGTACTGTTTAAGATAAATTAGTAGAGTCCACCCAATTACCAATACATGTACTGTTTAAGATCAATTAGCACAATCCACTAAATTACCAATTCATGTACTGCATAAGATCAATTAGCACAGCGCACCCAATTATCAAATCATGTACTGTTTAAGATCAATTAGCACAGTCCACCCAATGACCAATTCATGTACTGTTTAAGATCAATTACCACAGTCCACCTAATTACCATTTCATGTACTGTTTAAGACCAATTAGCACAGTCCACCCAATTACCAATTCATGTACTGTTTAAGATCAATTAACACAGTCCACCCAAATAGCAATTCATGTACTGTTTAAGATAAATTAGTACAGTCCACCCAATTACCAATACATGTACTGTTTAAGATCAATTAGCACAATCCACTAAATTACCAATTCATGTACCGCTTAAGATCAATTAGCACAGCGCACCCAATTATCAAATCATGTACTGTTTAAGATCAATTAGCCCAGCCCACCCAATTACCAAGTCATGTACTGTTTAGGATCAATTAGCACAGTCCACCCAATTACCAATTCATGTACTGTTTAAGATCAATTAGCACAGTCCACCTAATTACCAATACATGTACTGTTTAAGATCAATTAGCACAATCCACTAAATTACCAATTCATGTACTGTTTAAGATAAATTAGCACAGTCCACCAAATCACCAATTCATGTACTGTTTAAGATCAATTAACACAGTCCACCCAAATAGCAATTCATGTACTGTTTAAGATAAATTAGTACAGTCCACCCAATTAAGAATACATGTACTGTTTAAGATCAATTAGCACAATCCACTAAATTACCAATTCATGTACTGCTTAAGATCAATTAGCACAGCGCACCCAATTATCAAATCATGTACTGTTTAAGATCAATTAGCACAGTCCACCCAATGACCAATTCATGTACTGTTTAAGACCAATTAGCACAGTGCACCCAATTACCAATTTATGTACTGTTTAAGATCAATTAGCACAGCCCACCCAATTACCAATTCATTTACTGTTTAAGATCAATTAGCACAGTCCACCTAATTACCAATTCATCTACTGTTTAACATCAATTAGCAGAGTCCACCCAATTACCAATTCAGTTACTGTTTAAGATCAATTAGCACAGCCCACCCAATTCCCAAGTCATGTACTGTTTAAGATCGATTAGCACTGTCCACGCAATTAACAATGTATCTACTGTTTAAGATCAATTAGCACAGTCCACCTAATTAACAATGCATGTACTGTTTAAGATCAATTAGCAAAGTGCACCCAATTATCAAATCAGGTACTGTTTAAGATCAATTAGCACAGTCCACCCAATTAGCAATACATGTACTGTTTAAGACCAATTAGCACAGTCCACCCAATGACCAATTCATGTACTGTTTAAGATCAATTAGCACAGTCCAACCATTTACCAATTCATGTACTATTTACGATCAATTAGCACAGTCCACCCAATGACCAATTAATGTACTGTTTAAGATCAATTACCACAGTCCATCTAATTACCAATTCATGTACTGTTTAAGACCAATTAGCACAGTGCACCCAATTACCAATTTATGTACTCTTTAAGATCAATTAGCACAGTCCACCCAATTACCAATTAATGTACTGTTTAAGATCAATTAGCACAGTCCACCCAAATACCAATTCATGTACTGTTTAAGATAAATTAGTACAGTCCACCCAATTACCAATACATGTACTGTTTAAGATCAATTAGCACAATCCACTAAATTACCAATTCATGTACTGCATAAGATCAATTAGCACAGCGCACCCAATTATCAAATCATGTACTGTTTAAGATCAATTAGCACAGTCCACCCAATGACCAATTCATGTACTGTTTAAGATCAATTACCACAGTCCACATAATTACCATTTCATGTACTGTTTAAGACCAATTAGCACAGTCCACCCAATTACCAATTCATGTACTGTTTAAGATCAATTAACACAGTCCACCCAAATAGCAATTCATGTACTGTTTAAGATAAATTAGTACAGTCCACCCAATTACCAATACATGTACTGTTTAAGATCAATTAGCACAATCCACTAAATTACCAATTCATGTACCGCTTAAGATCAATTAGCACAGCGCACCCAATTATCAAATCATGTACTGTTTCAGATCAATTAGCACAGCCCACCCAATTACCAAGTCATGTACTGTTTAGGATCAATTAGCACAGTCCACCCAATTACCAATTCATGTACTGTTTAAGATCAATTAGCACAGTCCACCTAATTACCAATTCATGTACTGTTTAAGACCAATTAGCACAGTCCACCTAATTACCAATTCATGTACTGTTTAAGACCAATTAGCACAGTGCACCCAATTACCAATTTATGTACTGTTTAAGATCAATTAGCACAGCCCACCCAATTACCAATTCATTTACTGTTTAAGATCAATTAGCACAGTCCACCTAATTACCAATTCATCTACTGTTTAAGATCAATTAGCAGAGTCCACCCAATTACCAATTCAGTTACTGTTTAAGATCAATTAGCACAGCCCACCCAATTCCCAAGTCATGTACTGTTTAAGATCGATTAGCACTGTCCACGCAATTAACAATGTATCTACTGTTTAAGATCAATTAGCACAGTCCACCTAATTAACAATGCATGTACTGTTTAAGATCAATTAGCAAAGTGCACCCAATTATCAAATCAGGTACTGTTTAAGATCAATTAGCACAGTCCACCCAATTAGCAATACATGTACTGTTTAAAACCAATTAGCACAGTCCACCCAATGACCAATTCATGTACTGTTTAAGATCAATTAGCACAGTCCAACCATTTACCAATTCATGTACTATTTACGATCAATTAGCACAGTCCACCCAATGACCAATTAATGTACTGTTTAAGATCAATTACCACAGTCCATCTAATTACCAATTCATGTACTGTTTAAGACCAATTAGCACAGTGCACCCAATTACCAATTTATGTACTCTTTAAGATCAATTAGCACAGTCCACCCAATTACCAATTCATGTACTGTTTAAGATCAATTAGCACAGTCCACCCAAATACCAATTCATGTACTGTTTAAGATAAATTAGTACAGTCCACCCAATTACCAATACATGTACTGTTTAAGATCAATTAGCACAATCCACTAAATTACCAATTCATGTACTGCATAAGATCAATTAGCACAGCGCACCCAATTATCAAATCATGTACTGTTTAAGATCAATTAGCACAGTCCACCCAATGACCAATTCATGTACTGTTTAAGATCAATTACCACAGTCCACCTAATTACCATTTCATGTACTGTTTAAGACCAATTACCACAGTCCACCTAATTACCATTCCATGTACTGTTTAAGACCAATTAGCACAGTCCACCCAATTACCAATTCATGTACTGTTTAAGATCAATTAACACAGTCCACCCAAATAGCAATTCATGTACTGTTTAAGATAAATTAGTACAGTCCACCCAATTACCAATTCATGTACTGTTTAAGATCAATTAGCACAATCCACTAAATTACCAATTCATGTACCGCTTAAGATCAATTAGCACAGCGCACCCAATTATCAAATCATGTACTGTTTAAGATCAATTAGCCCAGCCCACCCAATTACCAAGTCATGTCCTGTTTAAGATCAATTAGCACAGTCCACCTAATTACCAATTCATGTACTGTTTAAGACCAATTAGCACAGTGCACCCAATTACCAATTTATGTACTGTTTAAGATCAATTAGCACAGCCCACCCAATTACCAATTCATTTACTGTTTAAGATCAATTAGCACAGTCCACCTAATTACCAATTCATCTACTGTTTAAGATCAATTAGCAGAGTCCACCCAATTACCAATTCAGTTACTGTTTAAGATCAATTAGCACAGCCCACCCAATTCCCAAGTCATGTACTGTTTAAGATCGATTAGCACTGTCCACGCAATTAACAATGTATCTACTGTTTAAGATCAATTAGCACAGTCCACCTAATTAACAATGCATGTACTGTTTAAGATCAATTAGCAAAGTGCACCCAATTATCAAATCAGGTACTGTTTAAGATCAATTAGCACAGTCCACCCAATTAGCAATACATGTACTGTTTAAAACCAATTAGCACAGTCCACCCAATGACCAATTCATGTACTGTTTAAGATCAATTAGCACAGTCCAACCATTTACCAATTCATGTACTCTTTACGATCAATTAGCACAGTCCACCCAATGACCAATTAATGTACTGTTTAAGATCAATTACCACAGTCCATCTAATTACCAATTCATGTACTGTTTAAGACCAATTAGCACAGTGCACCCAATTACCAATTTATGTACTCTTTAAGATCAATTAGCACAGTCCACCCAATTACCAATTCATGTACTGTTTAAGATCAATTAGCACAGTCCACCCAAATACCAATTCATGTACTGTTTAAGATAAATTAGTAGAGTCCACCCAATTACCAATACATGTACTGTTTAAGATCAATTAGCACAATCCACTAAATTACCAATTCATGTACTGCATAAGATCAATTAGCACAGCGCACCCAATTATCAAATCATGTACTGTTTAAGATCAATTAGCACAGTCCACCCAATGACCAATTCATGTACTGTTTAAGATCAATTACCACAGTCCACCTAATTACCATTTCATGTACTGTTTAAGACCAATTAGCACAGTCCACCCAATTACCAATTCATGTACTGTTTAAGATCAATTAACACAGTCCACCCAAATAGCAATTCATGTACTGTTTAAGATAAATTAGTACAGTCCACCCAATTACCAATACATGTACTGTTTAAGATCAATTAGCACAATCCACTAAATTACCAATTCATGTACCGCTTAAGATCAATTAGCACAGCGCACCCAATTATCAAATCATGTACTGTTTAAGATCAATTAGCCCAGCCCACCCAATTACCAAGTCATGTACTGTTTAGGATCAATTAGCACAGTCCACCCAATTACCAATTCATGTACTGTTTAAGATCAATTAGCACAGTCCACCTAATTACCAATACATGTACTGTTTAAGATCAATTAGCACAATCCACTAAATTACCAATTCATGTACTGTTTAAGATAAATTAGCACAGTCCACCAAATCACCAATTCATGTACTGTTTAAGATCAATTAACACAGTCCACCCAAATAGCAATTCATGTACTGTTTAAGATAAATTAGTACAGTCCACCCAATTAAGAATACATGTACTGTTTAAGATCAATTAGCACAATCCACTAAATTACCAATTCATGTACTGCTTAAGATCAATTAGCACAGCGCACCCAATTATCAAATCATGTACTGTTTAAGATCAATTAGCACAGTCCACCCAATGACCAATTCATGTACTGTTTAAGACCAATTAGCACAGTGCACCCAATTACCAATTTATGTACTGTTTAAGATCAATTAGCACAGCCCACCCAATTACCAATTCATTTACTGTTTAAGATCAATTAGCACAGTCCACCTAATTACCAATTCATCTACTGTTTAACATCAATTAGCAGAGTCCACCCAATTACCAATTCAGTTACTGTTTAAGATCAATTAGCACAGCCCACCCAATTCCCAAGTCATGTACTGTTTAAGATCGATTAGCACTGTCCACGCAATTAACAATGTATCTACTGTTTAAGATCAATTAGCACAGTCCACCTAATTAACAATGCATGTACTGTTTAAGATCAATTAGCAAAGTGCACCCAATTATCAAATCAGGTACTGTTTAAGATCAATTAGCACAGTCCACCCAATTAGCAATACATGTACTGTTTAAGACCAATTAGCACAGTCCACCCAATGACCAATTCATGTACTGTTTAAGATCAATTAGCACAGTCCAACCATTTACCAATTCATGTACTATTTACGATCAATTAGCACAGTCCACCCAATGACCAATTAATGTACTGTTTAAGATCAATTACCACAGTCCATCTAATTACCAATTCATGTACTGTTTAAGACCAATTAGCACAGTGCACCCAATTACCAATTTATGTACTCTTTAAGATCAATTAGCACAGTCCACCCAATTACCAATTAATGTACTGTTTAAGATCAATTAGCACAGTCCACCCAAATACCAATTCATGTACTGTTTAAGATAAATTAGTACAGTCCACCCAATTACCAATACATGTACTGTTTAAGATCAATTAGCACAATCCACTAAATTACCAATTCATGTACTGCATAAGATCAATTAGCACAGCGCACCCAATTATCAAATCATGTACTGTTTAAGATCAATTAGCACAGTCCACCCAATGACCAATTCATGTACTGTTTAAGATCAATTACCACAGTCCACATAATTACCATTTCATGTACTGTTTAAGACCAATTAGCACAGTCCACCCAATTACCAATTCATGTACTGTTTAAGATCAATTAACACAGTCCACCCAAATAGCAATTCATGTACTGTTTAAGATAAATTAGTACAGTCCACCCAATTACCAATACATGTACTGTTTAAGATCAATTAGCACAATCCACTAAATTACCAATTCATGTACCGCTTAAGATCAATTAGCACAGCGCACCCAATTATCAAATCATGTACTGTTTCAGATCAATTAGCACAGCCCACCCAATTACCAAGTCATGTACTGTTTAGGATCAATTAGCACAGTCCACCCAATTACCAATTCATGTACTGTTTAAGATCAATTAGCACAGTCCACCTAATTACCAATTCATGTACTGTTTAAGACCAATTAGCACAGTCCACATAATTACCAATTCATGTACTGTTTAAGACCAATTAGCACAGTGCACCCAATTACCAATTTATGTACTGTTTAAGATCAATTAGCACAGCCCACCCAATTACCAATTCATTTACTGTTTAAGATCAATTAGCACAGTCCACCTAATTACCAATTCATCTACTGTTTAAGATCAATTAGCAGAGTCCACCCAATTACCAATTCAGTTACTGTTTAAGATCAATTAGCACAGCCCACCCAATTCCCAAGTCATGTACTGTTTAAGATCGATTAGCACTGTCCACGCAATTAACAATGTATCTACTGTTTAAGATCAATTAGCACAGTCCACCTAATTAACAATGCATGTACTGTTTAAGATCAATTAGCAAAGTGCACCCAATTATCAAATCAGGTACTGTTTAAGATCAATTAGCACAGTCCACCCAATTAGCAATACATGTACTGTTTAAAACCAATTAGCACAGTCCACCCAATGACCAATTCATGTACTGTTTAAGATCAATTAGCACAGTCCAACCATTTACCAATTCATGTACTATTTACGATCAATTAGCACAGTCCACCCAATGACCAATTAATGTACTGTTTAAGATCAATTACCACAGTCCATCTAATTACCAATTCATGTACTGTTTAAGACCAATTAGCACAGTGCACCCAATTACCAATTTATGTACTCTTTAAGATCAATTAGCACAGTCCACCCAATTACCAATTCATGTACTGTTTAAGATCAATTAGCACAGTCCACCCAAATACCAATTCATGTACTGTTTAAGATAAATTAGTACAGTCCACCCAATTACCAATACATGTACTGTTTAAGATCAATTAGCACAATCCACTAAATTACCAATTCATGTACTGCATAAGATCAATTAGCACAGCGCACCCAATTATCAAATCATGTACTGTTTAAGATCAATTAGCACAGTCCACCCAATGACCAATTCATGTACTGTTTAAGATCAATTACCACAGTCCACCTAATTACCATTTCATGTACTGTTTAAGACCAATTAGCACAGTCCACCCAATTACCAATTCATGTACTGTTTAAGATCAATTAACACAGTCCACCCAAATACCAATTCATGTACTGTTTAAGATAAATTAGTACAGTCCACCCATTTACCAATTCATGTACTCTTTACGATCAATTAGCACAGTCCACCCAATGACCAATTAATGTACTGTTTAAGATCAATTACCACAGTCCATCTAATTACCAATTCATGTACTGTTTAAGACCAATTAGCACAGTGCACCCAATTACCAATTTATGTACTCTTTAAGATCAATTAGCACAGTCCACCCAATTACCAATTCATGTACTGTTTAAGATCAATTAGCACAGTCCACCCAAATACCAATTCATGTACTGTTTAAGATAAATTAGTAGAGTCCACCCAATTACCAATACATGTACTGTTTAAGATCAATTAGCACAATCCACTAAATTACCAATTCATGTACTGCATAAGATCAATTAGCACAGCGCACCCAATTATCAAATCATGTACTGTTTAAGATCAATTAGCACAGTCCACCCAATGACCAATTCATGTACTGTTTAAGATCAATTACCACAGTCCACCTAATTACCATTTCATGTACTGTTTAAGACCAATTAGCACAGTCCACCCAATTACCAATTCATGTACTGTTTAAGATCAATTAACACAGTCCACCCAAATAGCAATTCATGTACTGTTTAAGATAAATTAGTACAGTCCACCCAATTACCAATACATGTACTGTTTAAGATCAATTAGCACAATCCACTAAATTACCAATTCATGTACCGCTTAAGATCAATTAGCACAGCGCACCCAATTATCAAATCATGTACTGTTTAAGATCAATTAGCCCAGCCCACCCAATTACCAAGTCATGTACTGTTTAGGATCAATTAGCACAGTCCACCCAATTACCAATTCATGTACTGTTTAAGATCAATTAGCACAGTCCACCTAATTACCAATACATGTACTGTTTAAGATCAATTAGCACAATCCACTAAATTACCAATTCATGTACTGTTTAAGATAAATTAGCACAGTCCACCAAATCACCAATTCATGTACTGTTTAAGATCAATTAACACAGTCCACCCAAATAGCAATTCATGTACTGTTTAAGATAAATTAGTACAGTCCACCCAATTAAGAATACATGTACTGTTTAAGATCAATTAGCACAATCCACTAAATTACCAATTCATGTACTGCTTAAGATCAATTAGCACAGCGCACCCAATTATCAAATCATGTACTGTTTAAGATCAATTAGCACAGTCCACCCAATGACCAATTCATGTACTGTTTAAGACCAATTAGCACAGTGCACCCAATTACCAATTTATGTACTGTTTAAGATTAATTAGCACAGCCCACCCAATTACCAATTCATTTACTGTTTAAGATCAATTAGCACAGTCCACCTAATTACCAATTCATCTACTGTTTAACATCAATTAGCAGAGTCCACCCAATTACCAATTCAGTTACTGTTTAAGATCAATTAGCACAGCCCACCCAATTCCCAAGTCATGTACTGTTTAAGATCGATTAGCACTGTCCACGCAATTAACAATGTATCTACTGTTTAAGATCAATTAGCACAGTCCACCTAATTAACAATGCATGTACTGTTTAAGATCAATTAGCAAAGTGCACCCAATTATCAAATCAGGTACTGTTTAAGATCAATTAGCACAGTCCACCCAATTAGCAATACATGTACTGTTTAAGACCAATTAGCACAGTCCACCCAATGACCAATTCATGTACTGTTTAAGATCAATTAGCACAGTCCAACCATTTACCAATTCATGTACTATTTACGATCAATTAGCACAGTCCACCCAATGACCAATTAATGTACTGTTTAAGATCAATTACCACAGTCCATCTAATTACCAATTCATGTACTGTTTAAGACCAATTAGCACAGTGCACCCAATTACCAATTTATGTACTCTTTAAGATCAATTAGCACAGTCCACCCAATTACCAATTAATGTACTGTTTAAGATCAATTAGCACAGTCCACCCAAATACCAATTCATGTACTGTTTAAGATAAATTAGTACAGTCCACCCAATTACCAATACATGTACTGTTTAAGATCAATTAGCACAATCCACTAAATTACCAATTCATGTACTGCATAAGATCAATTAGCACAGCGCACCCAATTATCAAATCATGTACTGTTTAAGATCAATTAGCACAGTCCACCCAATGACCAATTCATGTACTGTTTAAGATCAATTACCACAGTCCACATAATTACCATTTCATGTACTGTTTAAGACCAATTAGCACAGTCCACCCAATTACCAATTCATGTACTGTTTAAGATCAATTAACACAGTCCACCCAAATAGCAATTCATGTACTGTTTAAGATAAATTAGTACAGTCCACCCAATTACCAATACATGTACTGTTTAAGATCAATTAGCACAATCCACTAAATTACCAATTCATGTACCGCTTAAGATCAATTAGCACAGCGCACCCAATTATCAAATCATGTACTGTTTCAGATCAATTAGCACAGCCCACCCAATTACCAAGTCATGTACTGTTTAGGATCAATTAGCACAGTCCACCCAATTACCAATTCATGTACTGTTTAAGATCAATTAGCACAGTCCACCTAATTACCAATTCATGTACTGTTTAAGACCAATTAGCACAGTCCACCTAATTACCAATTCATGTACTGTTTAAGACCAATTAGCACAGTGCACCCAATTACCAATTTATGTACTGTTTAAGATCAATTAGCACAGCCCACCCAATTACCAATTCATTTACTGTTTAAGATCAATTAGCACAGTCCACCTAATTACCAATTCATCTACTGTTTAAGATCAATTAGCAGAGTCCACCCAATTACCAATTCAGTTACTGTTTAAGATCAATTAGCACAGCCCACCCAATTCCCAAGTCATGTACTGTTTAAGATCGATTAGCACTGTCCACGCAATTAACAATGTATCTACTGTTTAAGATCAATTAGCACAGTCCACCTAATTAACAATGCATGTACTGTTTAAGATCAATTAGCAAAGTGCACCCAATTATCAAATCAGGTACTGTTTAAGATCAATTAGCACAGTCCACCCAATTAGCAATACATGTACTGTTTAAAACCAATTAGCACAGTCCACCCAATGACCAATTCATGTACTGTTTAAGATCAATTAGCACAGTCCAACCATTTACCAATTCATGTACTATTTACGATCAATTAGCACAGTCCACCCAATGACCAATTAATGTACTGTTTAAGATCAATTACCACAGTCCATCTAATTACCAATTCATGTACTGTTTAAGACCAATTAGCACAGTGCACCCAATTACCAATTTATGTACTCTTTAAGATCAATTAGCACAGTCCACCCAATTACCAATTCATGTACTGTTTAAGATCAATTAGCACAGTCCACCCAAATACCAATTCATGTACTGTTTAAGATAAATTAGTACAGTCCACCCAATTACCAATACATGTACTGTTTAAGATCAATTAGCACAATCCACTAAATTACCAATTCATGTACTGCATAAGATCAATTAGCACAGCGCACCCAATTATCAAATCATGTACTGTTTAAGATCAATTAGCACAGTCCACCCAATGACCAATTCATGTACTGTTTAAGATCAATTACCACAGTCCACCTAATTACCATTTCATGTACTGTTTAAGACCAATTAGCACAGTCCACCCAATTACCAATTCATGTACTGTTTAAGATCAATTAACACAGTCCACCCAAATACCAATTCATGTACTGTTTAAGATAAATTAGTACAGTCCACCCAATTACCAATACATGTACTGTTTAAGATCAATTAGCACAATCCACTAAATTACCAATTCATGTACCGCTTAAGATCAATTAGCACAGCGCACCCAATTATCAAATCATGTACTGTTTCAGATCAATTAGCACAGCCCACCCAATTACCAAGTCATGTACTGTTTAGGATCAATTAGCACAGTCCACCCAATTACCAATTCATGTACTGTTTAAGATCAATTAGCACAGTCCACCTAATTACCAATTCATGTACTGTTTAAGACCAATTAGCACAGTGCACCCAATTACCAATTTATGTACTGTTTAAGATCAATTAGCACAGCCCACCCAATTACCAATTCATTTACTGTTTAAGATCAATTAGCACAGTCCACCTAATTACCAATTCATCTACTGTTTAAGATCAATTAGCAGAGTCCACCCAATTACCAATTCAGTTACTGTTTAAGATCAATTAGCACAGCCCACCCAATTCCCAAGTCATGTACTGTTTAAGATCGATTAGCACTGTCCACGCAATTAACAATGTATCTACTGTTTAAGATCAATTAGCACAGTCCACCTAATTAACAATGCATGTACTGTTTAAGATCAATTAGCAAAGTGCACCCAATTATCAAATCAGGTACTGTTTAAGATCAATTAGCACAGTCCACCCAATTAGCAATACATGTACTGTTTAAAACCAATTAGCACAGTCCACCCAATGACCAATTCATGTACTGTTTAAGATCAATTAGCACAGTCCAACCATTTACCAATTCATGTACTATTTACGATCAATTAGCACAGTCCACCCAATGACCAATTAATGTACTGTTTAAGATCAATTACCACAGTCCATCTAATTACCAATTCATGTACTGTTTAAGACCAATTAGCACAGTGCACCCAATTACCAATTTATGTACTCTTTAAGATCAATTAGCACAGTCCACCCAATTACCAATTCATGTACTGTTTAAGATCAATTAGCACAGTCCACCCAAATACCAATTCATGTACTGTTTAAGATAAATTAGTACAGTCCACCCAATTACCAATACATGTACTGTTTAAGATCAATTAGCACAATCCACTAAATTACCAATTCATGTACTGCATAAGATCAATTAGCACAGCGCACCCAATTATCAAATCATGTACTGTTTAAGATCAATTAGCACAGTCCACCCAATGACCAATTCATGTACTGTTTAAGATCAATTACCACAGTCCACCTAATTACCATTTCATGTACTGTTTAAGACCAATTAGCACAGTCCACCCAATTACCAATTCATGTACTGTTTAAGATCAATTAACACAGTCCACCCAAATAGCAATTCATGTACTGTTTAAGATAAATTAGTACAGTCCACCCAATTACCAATACATGTACTGTTTAAGATCAATTAGCACAATCCACTAAATTACCAATTCATGTACCGCTTAAGATCAATTAGCACAGCGCACCCAATTATCAAATCATGTACTGTTTAAGATCAATTAGCACAGCCCACCCAATTACCAAGTCATGTACTGTTTAGGATCAATTAGCACAGTCCACCCAATTACCAATTCATGTACTGTTTAAGATCAATTAGCACAGTCCACCTAATTACCAATTCATGTACTGTTTAAGACCAATTAGCACAGTGCACCCAATTACCAATTTATGTACTGTTTAAGATCAATTAGCACAGCCCACCCAATTACCAATTCATTTACTGTTTAAGATCAATTAGCACAGTCCACCTAATTACCAATTCATCTACTGTTTAAGATCAATTAGCAGAGTCCACCCAATTACCAATTCAGTTACTGTTTAAGATCAATTAGCACAGCCCACCCAATTCCCAAGTCATGTACTGTTTAAGATCGATTAGCACTGTCCACGCAATTAACAATGTATCTACTGTTTAAGATCAATTAGCACAGTCCACCTAATTAACAATGCATGTACTGTTTAAGATCAATTACCACAGTCCACCTAATTACCATTTCATGTACTGTTTAAGACCAATTAGCACAGTCCACCCAATTACCAATTCATGTACTGTTTAAGATCAATTAACACAGTCCACCCAAATAGCAATTCATGTACTGTTTAAGATAAATTAGTACAGTCCACCCAATTACCAATACATGTACTGTTTAAGATCAATTAGCACAATCCACTAAATTACCAATTCATGTACCGCTTAAGATCAATTAGCACAGCGCACCCAATTATCAAATCATGTACTGTTTAAGATCAATTAGCCCAGCCCACCCAATTACCAAGTCATGTACTGTTTAGGATCAATTAGCACAGTCCACCCAATTACCAATTCATGTACTGTTTAAGATCAATTAGCACAGTCCACCTAATTACCAATACATGTACTGTTTAAGATCAATTAGCACAATCCACTAAATTACCAATGTATGTACTGTTAAAGATAAATTAGCACAGTCCACACAACTACCAATACATGGACTGTTTAAGATCAATTAGCACAGTCCACCCAATTACCAATGCATGTACTGTTTAAGATCAATTAGCACAGTCCACCCAATTACCAATTTATGTACTGTTTAAGATAAATTAGCACAGTCCACCCAATTACCAATATATGCACTGTTTAAGATCAATTAGCACAGTCCACCTAATTATCAATGCATGTACTGTTTAAGATCAATTAGCAAAGTGCACCCAATTATCAAATCAGGTACTGTTTAAGATCAATTAGCACAGTCCACCCATTTAGCAATACATGTACTGTTTAAGATCAATTAGCACAGACCACCCAATGACCAATTCATGTACTGTTTAAGATCAATTAGCGCAGTCCAACCATTTACCAATTCTTGTACTCTTTAAGAACAATTAGCACAGTTCACCCAATGACCAATTCATGTACTGTTTAAGATCAATTACCACAGTCCACCCAATTACAAATTCATGTACTGTTTAAGACCAATTAGCACAGTGCACCCAATTACCAATTTATGTACTGTTTATGAGCAATTAGCACAGTCCACCCAAATACCAATTCATGTACTGTTTAAGATAAATTAGTACAGTCCACCCAATTACCAATACATGTACTGTTTAAGATCAATTAGCACAATCCACTAAATTACCAATTCAAGTACTGTTTAAGACCAATTAGCACAATCCACTAAATTACCAATTCAAGTACTGTTTAAGACCAATTAGCACAGTCCACCCAATCACCAATTCATGTACTGTTTAAGATCAATTAACACAGTCCACCCAAATAGCAATTCATGTACTGTTTAAGATAAATTAGTACAGTCCACCCAATTAAGAATACATGTACTGTTTAAGATCAATTAGCACAATCCACTAAATTACCAATTCATGTACTGCTTAAGATCAATTAGCACAGCGCACCCAATTATCAAATCATGTACTGTTTAAGATCAATTAGCACAGTCCACCCAATGACCAATTCATGTACTGTTTAAGACCAATTAGAACAGTGCACCCAATTACCAATTTATGTACTGTTTAAGATCAATTAGCACAGCCCACCCAATTACCAATTCATTTACTGTTTAAGATCAATTAGCACAGTCCACCTAATTACCAATTCATCTACTGTTTAAGATCAATTAGCAGAGTCCACCCAATTACCAATTCAGTTACTGTTTAAGATCAATTAGCACAGCCCACCCAATTCCCAAGTCATGTACTGTTTAAGATCGATTAGCACTGTCCACGCAATTAACAATATATCTACTGTTTAAGATCAATTAGCACAGTCCACCTAATTAACAATGCATGTACTGTTTAAGATCAATTAGCAAAGTGCACCCAATTATCAAATCAGGTACTGTTTAAGATCAATTAGCACAGTCCACCCAATTAGCAATACATGTACTGTTTAAGACCAATTAGCACAGTCCACCCAATGACCAATTCATGTACTGTTTAAGATCAATTAGCACAGTCCAACCATTTACCAATTCATGTACTATTTACGATCAATTAGCACAGTCCACCCAATGACCAATTAATGTACTGTTTAAGATCAATTACCACAGTCCATCTAATTACCAATTCATGTACTGTTTAAGACCAATTAGCACAGTGCACCCAATTACCAATTTATGTACTCTTTAAGATCAATTAGCACAGTCCACCCAATTACCAATTCATGTACTGTTTAAGATCAATTAGCACAGTCCACCCAAATACCAATTCATGTACTGTTTAAGATAAATTAGTACAGTCCACCCAATTACCAATACATGTACTGTTTAAGATCAATTAGCACAATCCACTAAATTACCAATTCATGTACTGCATAAGATCAATTAGCACAGCGCACCCAATTATCAAATCATGTACTGTTTAAGATCAATTAGCACAGTCCACCCAATGACCAATTCATGTACTGTTTAAGATCAATTACCACAGTCCACCTAATTACCATTTCATGTACTGTTTAAGACCAATTAGCACAGTCCACCCAATTACCAATTCATGTACTGTTTAAGATCAATTAACACAGTCCACCCAAATAGCAATTCATGTACTGTTTAAGATAAATTAGTACAGTCCACCCAATTACCAATACATGTACTGTTTAAGATCAATTAGCACAATCCACTAAATTACCAATTCATGTACCGCTTAAGATCAATTAGCACAGCGCACCCAATTATCAAATCATGTACTGTTTAAGATCAATTAGCACAGCCCACCCAATTACCAAGTCATGTACTGTTTAGGATCAATTAGCACAGTCCACCCAATTACCAATTCATGTACTGTTTAAGATCAATTAGCACAGTCCACCTAATTACCAATTCATGTACTGTTTAAGACCAATTAGCACAGTGCACCCAATTACCAATTTATGTACTGTTTAAGATCAATTAGCACAGCCCACCCAATTACCAATTCATTTACTGTTTAAGATCAATTAGCACAGTCCACCTAATTACCAATTCATCTACTGTTTAAGATCAATTAGCAGAGTCCACCCAATTACCAATTCAGTTACTGTTTAAGATCAATTAGCACAGCCCACCCAATTCCCAAGTCATGTACTGTTTAAGATCGATTAGCACTGTCCACGCAATTAACAATGTATCTACTGTTTAAGATCAATTAGCACAGTCCACCTAATTAACAATGCATGTACTGTTTAAGATCAATTAGCAAAGTGCACCCAATTATCAAATCAGGTACTGTTTAAGATCAATTAGCACAGTCCACCCAATTAGCAATACATGTACTGTTTAAAACCAATTAGCACAGTCCACCCAATGACCAATTCATGTACTGTTTAAGATCAATTAGCACAGTCCAACCATTTACCAATTCATGTACTATTTACGATCAATTAGCACAGTTCACCCAATGACCAATTAATGTACTGTTTAAGATCAATTACCACAGTCCATCTAATTACCAATTCATGTACTGTTTAAGACCAATTAGCACAGTGCACCCAATTACCAATTTATGTACTCTTTAAGATCAATTAGCACAGTCCACCCAATTACCAATTCATGTACTGTTTAAGATCAATTAGCACAGTCCACCCAAATACCAATTCATGTACTGTTTAAGATAAATTAGTACAGTCCACCCAATTACCAATACATGTACTGTTTAAGATCAATTAGCACAATCCACTAAATTACCAATTCATGTACTGCATAAGATCAATTAGCACAGCGCACCCAATTATCAAATCATGTACTGTTTAAGATCAATTAGCACAGTCCACCCAATGACCAATTCATGTACTGTTTAAGATCAATTACCACAGTCCACCTAATTACCATTTTATGTACTGTTTAAGACCAATTAGCACAGTCCACCCAATTACCAATTCATGTACTGTTTAAGATCAATTAACACAGTCCACCCAAATAGCAATTCATGTACTGTTTAAGATAAATTAGTACAGTCCACCCAATTACCAATACATGTACTGTTTAAGATCAATTAGCACAATCCACTAAATTACCAATTCATGTACCGCTTAAGATCAATTAGCACAGCGCACCCAATTATCAAATCATGTACTGTTTAAGATCAATTAGCACAGCCCACCCAATTACCAAGTCATGTACTGTTTAGGATCAATTAGCACAGTCCACCCAATTACCAATTCATGTACTGTTTAAGATCAATTAGCACAGTCCACCTAATTACCAATTCATGTACTGTTTAAGACCAATTAGCACAGTGCACCCAATTACCAATTTATGTACTGTTTAAGATCAATTAGCACAGCCCACCCAATTACCAATTCATTTACTGTTTAAGATCAATTAGCACAGTCCACCTAATTACCAATTCATCTACTGTTTAAGATCAATTAGCAGAGTCCACCCAATTACCAATTCAGTTACTGTTTAAGATCAATTAGCACAGCCCACCCAATTCCCAAGTCATGTACTGTTTAAGATCGATTAGCACTGTCCACGCAATTAACAATGTATCTACTGTTTAAGATCAATTAGCACAGTCCACCTAATTAACAATGCATGTACTGTTTAAGATCAATTAGCAAAGTGCACCCAATTATCAAATCAGGTACTTTTTAAGATCAATTAGCACAGTCCACCCAATAAGCAATACATGTACTGTTTAAGACCAATTAGCACAGTCCACCCAATGACCAATTCATGTACTGTTTAAGATCAATTAGCACAGTCCAACCATTTACCAATTCATGTACTCTTTACGATCAATTAGCACAGTCCACCCAATGACCAATTAATGTACTGTTTAAGATCAATTACCACAGTCCATCTAATTACCAATTCATGTACTGTTTAAGACCAATTAGCACAGTGCACCCAATTACCAATTTATGTACTCTTTAAGATCAATTAGCACAGTCCACCCAATTACCAATTCATGTACTGTTTAAGATCAATTAGCACAGTCCACCCAAATACCAATTCATGTACTGTTTAAGATAAATTAGTACAGTCCACCCAATAACCAATACATGTACTGTTTAAGATCAATTAGCACAATCCACTAAATTACCAATTCATGTACTGCATAAGATCAATTAGCACAGCGCACCCAATTATCAAATCATGTACTGTTTAAGATCAATTAGCACAGTCCACCCAATGACCAATTCATGTACTGTTTAAGATCAATTACCACAGTCCACCTAATTACCATTTCATGTACTGTTTAAGACCAATTAGCACAGTCCACCCAATTACCAATTCATGTACTGTTTAAGATCAATTAACACAGTCCACCCAAATAGCAATTCATGTACTGTTTAAGATAAATTAGTACAGTCCACCCAATTACCAATACATGTACTGTTTAAGATCAATTAGCACAATCCACTAAATTACCAATTCATGTACCGCTTAAGATCAATTAGCACAGCGCACCCAATTATCAAATCATGTACTGTTTAAGATCAATTTGCACAGCCCACCCAATTACCAAGTCATGTACTGTTTAGGATCAATTAGCACAGTCCACCCAATTACCAATTCATGTACTGTTTAAGATCAATTAGCACAGTCCACCTAATTACCAATTCATGTACTGTTTAAGACCAATTAGCACAGTGCACCCAATTACCAATTTATGTACTGTTTAAGATCAATTAGCACAGCCCACCCAATTACCAATTCATTTACTGTTTAAGATCAATTAGCACAGTCCACCTAATTACCAATTCATCTACTGTTTAAGATCAATTAGCAGAGTCCACCCAATTACCAATTCAGTTACTGTTTAAGATCAATTAGCACAGCCCACCCAATTCCCAAGTCATGTACTGTTTAAGATCGATTAGCACTGTCCACGCAATTAACAATGTATCTACTCTTTAAGATCAATTAGCACAGTCCACCTAATTAACAATGCATGTACTGTTTAAGATCAATTAGCAAAGTGCACCCAATTATCAAATCAGGTACTTTTTAAGATCAATTAGCACAGTCCACCTAATTACCTATACATGTACTGTTTAAGATCAATTAGCACAATCCACTAAATTACCAATTCATGTACTGTTTAAGATAAATTAGCACAGTCCACCCAATCACCAATTCATGTACTGTTTAAGATCAATTAACACAGTCCACCCAAATAGCAATTCATGTACTGTTTAAGATAAATTAGTACAGTCCACCCAATTAAGAATACATGTACTGTTTAAGATCAATTAGCACAATCCACTAAATTACCAATTCATGTACCGCTTAAGATCAATTAGCACAGCGCACCCAATTATCAAATCATGTACTGTTTAAGATCAATTAGCCCAGCCCACCCAATTACCAAGTCATGTACTGTTTAGGATCAATTAGCACAGTCTACCCAATTACCAATTCATGTACTGTTTAAGATCAATTAGCACAGTCCACCTAATTACCAATACATGTACTGTTTAAGATCAATTAGCACAATCCACTAAATTACCAATGTATGTACTGTTAAAGATAAATTAGCACAGTCCACACAACTACCAATACATGGACTGTTTAAGATCAATTAGCACAGTCCACCCAATTACCAATGCATGTACTGTTTAAGATCAATTAGCACAGTCCACCCAATTACCAATTTATGTACTGTTTAAGATAAATTAGCACAGTCCACCCAATTACCAATATATGCACTGTTTAAGATCAATTAGCACAGTCCACCTAATTATCAATGCATGTACTGTTTAAGATCAATTAGCAAAGTGCACCCAATTATCAAATCAGGTACTGTTTAAGATCAATTAGCACAGTCCACCCATTTAGCAATACATGTACTGTTTAAGATCAATTAGCACAGTCCACCCAATGACCAATTCATGTACTGTTTAAGATCAATTAGCGCAGTCCAACCATTTACCAATTCTTGTACTCTTTAAGAACAATTAGCACAGTTCACCCAATGACCAATTCATGTACTGTTTAAGATCAATTACCACAGTCCACCCAATTACAAATTCATGTACTGTTTAAGACCAATTAGCACAGTGCACCCAATTACCAATTTATGTACTGTTTATGAGCAATTAGCACAGTCCACCCAAATACCAATTCATGTACTGTTTAAGATAAATTAGTACAGTCCACCCAATTACCAATACATGTACTGTTTAAGATCAATTAGCACAATCCACTAAATTACCAATTCAAGTACTGTTTAAGACAAATTAGCACAGTCCACCCAATCACCAATTCATGTACTGTTTAAGATCAATTAACACAGTCCACCCAAATAGCAATTCATGTACTGTTTAAGATAAATTAGTACAGTCCACCCAATTAAGAATACATGTACTGTTTAAGATCAATTAGCACAATCCACTAAATTACCAATTCATGTACTGCTTAAGATCAATTAGCACAGCGCACCCAATTATCAAATCATGTACTGTTTAAGATCAATTAGCACAGTCCACCCAATGACCAATTCATGTACTGTTTAAGACCAATTAGAACAGTGCACCCAATTACCAATTTATGTACTGTTTAAGATCAATTAGCACAGCCCACCCAATTACCAATTCATTTACTGTTTAAGATCAATTAGCACAGTCCACCTAATTACCAATTCATCTACTGTTTAAGATCAATTAGCAGAGTCCACCCAATTACCAATTCAGTTACTGTTTAAGATCAATTAGCACAGCCCACCCAATTCCCAAGTCATGTACTGTTTAAGATCGATTAGCACTGTCCACGCAATTAACAATATATCTACTGTTTAAGATCAATTAGCACAGTCCACCCAATTACCAATTTATGTACTGTTTAAGATAAATTAGCACAGTCCACCCAATTACCAATATATGCACTGTTTAAGATCAATTAGCACAGTCCACCTAATTATCAATGCATGTACTGTTTAAGATCAATTAGCAAAGTGCACCCAATTATCAAATCAGGTACTGTTTAAGATCAATTAGCACAGTCCACCCATTTAGCAATACATGTACTGTTTAAGATCAATTAGCACAGTCCACCCAATGACCAATTCATGTACTGTTTAAGATCAATTAGCGCAGTCCAACCATTTACCAATTCTTGTACTCTTTAAGAACAATTAGCACAGTTCACCCAATGACCAATTCATGTACTGTTTAAGATCAATTACCACAGTCCACCCAATTACAAATTCATGTACTGTTTAAGACCAATTAGCACAGTGCACCCAATTACCAATTTATGTACTGTTTATGAGCAATTAGCACAGTCCACCCAAATACCAATTCATGTACTGTTTAAGATAAATTAGTACAGTCCACCCAATTACCAATACATGTACTGTTTAAGATCAATTAGCACAATCCACTAAATTACCAATTCAAGTACTGTTTAAGACAAATTAGCACAGTCCACCCAATCACCAATTCATGTACTGTTTAAGATCAATTAACACAGTCCACCCAAATAGCAATTCATGTACTGCTTAAGATCAATTAGCACAGCGCACCCAATTATCAAATCATGTACTGTTTAAGATCAATTAGCACAGTCCACCCAATGACCAATTCATGTACTGTTTAAGACCAATTAGAACAGTGCACCCAATTACCAATTTATGTACTGTTTAAGATCAATTAGCACAGCCCACCCAATTACCAATTCATTTACTGTTTAAGATCAATTAGCACAGTCCACCTAATTACCAATTCATCTACTGTTTAAGATCAATTAGCAGAGTCCACCCAATTACCAATTCAGTTACTGTTTAAGATCAATTAGCACAGCCCACCCAATTCCCAAGTCATGTACTGTTTAAGATCGATTAGCACTGTCCACGCAATTAACAATATATCTACTGTTTAAGATCAATTAGCACAGTCCACCTAATTAACAATGCATGTACTGTTTAAGATCAATTAGCAAAGTGCACCCAATTATCAAATCAGGTACTGTTTAAGATCAATTAGCACAGTCCACCCAATTAGCAATACATGTACTGTTTAAGACCAATTAGCACAGTCCACCCAATGACCAATTCATGTACTGTTTAAGATCAATTAGCACAGTCCAACCATTTACCAATTCATGTACTATTTACGATCAATTAGCACAGTCCACCCAATGACCAATTAATGTACTGTTTAAGATCAATTACCACAGTCCATCTAATTACCAATTCATGTACTGTTTAAGACCAATTAGCACAGTGCACCCAATTACCAATTTATGTACTCTTTAAGATCAATTAGCACAGTCCACCCAATTACCAATTCATGTACTGTTTAAGATCAATTAGCACAGTCCACCCAAATACCAATTCATGTACTGTTTAAGATAAATTAGTACAGTCCACCCAATTACCAATACATGTACTGTTTAAGATCAATTAGCACAATCCACTAAATTACCAATTCATGTACTGCATAAGATCAATTAGCACAGCGCACCCAATTATCAAATCATGTACTGTTTAAGATCAATTAGCACAGTCCACCCAATGACCAATTCATGTACTGTTTAAGATCAATTACCACAGTCCACCTAATTACCATTTCATGTACTGTTTAAGACCAATTAGCACAGTCCACCCAATTACCAATTCATGTACTGTTTAAGATCAATTAACACAGTCCACCCAAATAGCAATTCATGTACTGTTTAAGATAAATTAGTACAGTCCACCTAATTACCAATACATGTACTGTTTAAGATCAATTAGCACAATCCACTAAATTACCAATTCATGTACCGCTTAAGATCAATTAGCACAGCGCACCCAATTATCAAATCATGTACTGTTTAAGATCAATTAGCACAGCCCACCCAATTACCAAGTCATGTACTGTTTAGGATCAATTAGCACAGTCCACCCAATTACCAATTCATGTACTGTTTAAGATCAATTAGCACAGTCCACCTAATTACCAATTCATGTACTGTTTAAGACCAATTAGCACAGTGCACCCAATTACCAATTTATGTACTGTTTAAGATCAATTAGCACAGTCCACCCAATTACCAATATATGCACTGTTTAAGATCAATTAGCACAGTCCACCTAATTATCAATGCATGTACTGTTTAAGATCAATTAGCAAAGTGCACCCAATTATCAAATCAGGTACTGTTTAAGATCAATTAGCACAGTCCACCCATTTAGCAATACATGTACTGTTTAAGATCAATTAGCACAGTCCACCCAATGACCAATTCATGTACTGTTTAAGATCAATTAGCGCAGTCCAACCATTTACCAATTCTTGTACTCTTTAAGAACAATTAGCACAGTTCACCCAATGACCAATTCATGTACTGTTTAAGATCAATTACCACAGTCCACCCAATTACAAATTCATGTACTGTTTAAGACCAATTAGCACAGTGCACCCAATTACCAATTTATGTACTGTTTATGAGCAATTAGCACAGTCCACCCAAATACCAATTCATGTACTGTTTAAGATAAATTAGTACAGTCCACCCAATTACCAATACATGTACTGTTTAAGATCAATTAGCACAATCCACTAAATTACCAATTCAAGTACTGTTTAAGACAAATTAGCACAGTCCACCCAATCACCAATTCATGTACTGTTTAAGATCAATTAACACAGTCCACCCAAATAGCAATTCATGTACTGTTTAAGATAAATTAGTACAGTCCACCCAATTAAGAATACATGTACTGTTTAAGATCAATTAGCACAATCCACTAAATTACCAATTCATGTACTGCTTAAGATCAATTAGCACAGCGCACCCAATTATCAAATCATGTACTGTTTAAGATCAATTAGCACAGTCCACCCAATGACCAATTCATGTACTGTTTAAGACCAATTAGAACAGTGCACCCAATTACCAATTTATGTACTGTTTAAGATCAATTAGCACAGCCCACCCAATTACCAATTCATTTACTGTTTAAGATCAATTAGCACAGTCCACCTAATTACCAATTCATCTACTGTTTAAGATCAATTAGCAGAGTCCACCCAATTACCAATTCAGTTACTGTTTAAGATCAATTAGCACAGCCCACCCAATTCCCAAGTCATGTACTGTTTAAGATCGATTAGCACTGTCCACGCAATTAACAATATATCTACTGTTTAAGATCAATTAGCACAGTCCACCTAATTAACAATGCATGTACTGTTTAAGATCAATTAGCAAAGTGCACCCAATTATCAAATCAGGTACTGTTTAAGATCAATTAGCACAGTCCACCCAATTAGCAATACATGTACTGTTTAAGACCAATTAGCACAGTCCACCCAATGACCAATTCATGTACTGTTTAAGATCAATTAGCACAGTCCAACCATTTACCAATTCATGTACTATTTACGATCAATTAGCACAGTCCACCCAATGACCAATTAATGTACTGTTTAAGATCAATTACCACAGTCCATCTAATTACCAATTCATGTACTGTTTAAGACCAATTAGCACAGTGCACCCAATTACCAATTTATGTACTCTTTAAGATCAATTAGCACAGTCCACCCAATTACCAATTCATGTACTGTTTAAGATCAATTAGCACAGTCCACCCAAATACCAATTCATGTACTGTTTAAGATAAATTAGTACAGTCCACCCAATTACCAATACATGTACTGTTTAAGATCAATTAGCACAATCCACTAAATTACCAATTCATGTACTGCATAAGATCAATTAGCAGAGTCCACCCAATTACCAATTCAGTTACTGTTTAAGATCAATTAGCACAGCCCACCCAATTCCCAAGTCATGTACTGTTTAAGATCGATTAGCACTGTCCACGCAATTAACAATATATCTACTGTTTAAGATCAATTAGCACAGTCCACCTAATTAACAATGCATGTACTGTTTAAGATCAATTAGCAAAGTGCACCCAATTATCAAATCAGGTACTGTTTAAGATCAATTAGCACAGTCCACCCAATTAGCAATACATGTACTGTTTAAGACCAATTAGCACAGTCCACCCAATGACCAATTCATGTACTGTTTAAGATCAATTAGCACAGTCCAACCATTTACCAATTCATGTACTATTTACGATCAATTAGCACAGTCCACCCAATGACCAATTAATGTACTGTTTAAGATCAATTACCACAGTCCATCTAATTACCAATTCATGTACTGTTTAAGACCAATTAGCACAGTGCACCCAATTACCAATTTATGTACTCTTTAAGATCAATTAGCACAGTCCACCCAATTACCAATTCATGTACTGTTTAAGATCAATTAGCACAGTCCACCCAAATACCAATTCATGTACTGTTTAAGATAAATTAGTACAGTCCACCCAATTACCAATACATGTACTGTTTAAGATCAATTAGCACAATCCACTAAATTACCAATTCATGTACTGCATAAGATCAATTAGCACAGCGCACCCAATTATCAAATCATGTACTGTTTAAGATCAATTAGCACAGTCCACCCAATGACCAATTCATGTACTGTTTAAGATCAATTACCACAGTCCACCTAATTACCATTTCATGTACTGTTTAAGACCAATTAGCACAGTCCACCCAATTACCAATTCATGTACTGTTTAAGATCAATTAACACAGTCCACCCAAATAGCAATTCATGTACTGTTTAAGATAAATTAGTACAGTCCACCTAATTACCAATACATGTACTGTTTAAGATCAATTAGCACAATCCACTAAATTACCAATTCATGTACCGCTTAAGATCAATTAGCACAGCGCACCCAATTATCAAATCATGTACTGTTTAAGATCAATTAGCACAGCCCACCCAATTACCAAGTCATGTACTGTTTAGGATCAATTAGCACAGTCCACCCAATTACCAATTCATGTACTGTTTAAGATCAATTAGCACAGTCCACCTAATTACCAATTCATGTACTGTTTAAGACCAATTAGCACAGTGCACCCAATTACCAATTTATGTACTGTTTAAGATCAATTAGCACAGTCCACCCAATTACCAATATATGCACTGTTTAAGATCAATTAGCACAGTCCACCTAATTATCAATGCATGTACTGTTTAAGATCAATTAGCAAAGTGCACCCAATTATCAAATCAGGTACTGTTTAAGATCAATTAGCACAGTCCACCCATTTAGCAATACATGTACTGTTTAAGATCAATTAGCACAGTCCACCCAATGACCAATTCATGTACTGTTTAAGATCAATTAGCGCAGTCCAACCATTTACCAATTCTTGTACTCTTTAAGAACAATTAGCACAGTTCACCCAATGACCAATTCATGTACTGTTTAAGATCAATTACCACAGTCCACCCAATTACAAATTCATGTACTGTTTAAGACCAATTAGCACAGTGCACCCAATTACCAATTTATGTACTGTTTATGAGCAATTAGCACAGTCCACCCAAATACCAATTCATGTACTGTTTAAGATAAATTAGTACAGTCCACCCAATTACCAATACATGTACTGTTTAAGATCAATTAGCACAATCCACTAAATTACCAATTCAAGTACTGTTTAAGACAAATTAGCACAGTCCACCCAATCACCAATTCATGTACTGTTTAAGATCAATTAACACAGTCCACCCAAATAGCAATTCATGTACTGTTTAAGATAAATTAGTACAGTCCACCCAATTAAGAATACATGTACTGTTTAAGATCAATTAGCACAATCCACTAAATTACCAATTCATGTACTGCTTAAGATCAATTAGCACAGCGCACCCAATTATCAAATCATGTACTGTTTAAGATCAATTAGCACAGTCCACCCAATGACCAATTCATGTACTGTTTAAGACCAATTAGAACAGTGCACCCAATTACCAATTTATGTACTGTTTAAGATCAATTAGCACAGCCCACCCAATTACCAATTCATTTACTGTTTAAGATCAATTAGCACAGTCCACCTAATTACCAATTCATCTACTGTTTAAGATCAATTAGCAGAGTCCACCCAATTACCAATTCAGTTACTGTTTAAGATCAATTAGCACAGCCCACCCAATTCCCAAGTCATGTACTGTTTAAGATCGATTAGCACTGTCCACGCAATTAACAATATATCTACTGTTTAAGATCAATTAGCACAGTCCACCTAATTAACAATGCATGTACTGTTTAAGATCAATTAGCAAAGTGCACCCAATTATCAAATCAGGTACTGTTTAAGATGAATTAGCACAGTCCACCCAATTAGCAATACATGTACTGTTTAAGACCAATTAGCACAGTCCACCCAATGACCAATTCATGTACTGTTTAAGATCAATTAGCACAGTCCAACCATTTACCAATTCATGTACTATTTACGATCAATTAGCACAGTCCACCCAATGACCAATTAATGTACTGTTTAAGATCAATTACCACAGTCCATCTAATTACCAATTCATGTACTGTTTAAGACCAATTAGCACAGTGCACCCAATTACCAATTTATGTACTCTTTAAGATCAATTAGCACAGTCCACCCAATTACCAATTCATGTACTGTTTAAGATCAATTAGCACAGTCCACCCAAATACCAATTCATGTACTGTTTAAGATAAATTAGTACAGTCCACCCAATTACCAATACATGTACTGTTTAAGATCAATTAGCACAATCCACTAAATTACCAATTCATGTACTGCATAAGATCAATTAGCACAGCGCACCCAATTATCAAATCATGTACTGTTTAAGATCAATTAGCACAGTCCACCCAATGACCAATTCATGTACTGTTTAAGATCAATTACCACAGTCCACCTAATTACCATTTCATGTACTGTTTAAGACCAATTAGCACAGTCCACCCAATTACCAATTCATGTACTGTTTAAGATCAATTAACACAGTCCACCCAAATAGCAATGCATGTACTGTTTAAGATAAATTAGTACAGTCCACCCAATTACCAATACATGTACTGTTTAAGATCAATTAGCACAATCCACTAAATTACCAATTCATGTACCGCTTAAGATCAATTAGCACAGCGCACCCAATTATCAAATCATGTACTGTTTAAGATCAATTAGCACAGCCCACCCAATTACCAAGTCATGTACTGTTTAGGATCAATTAGCACAGTCCACCCAATTACCAATTCATGTACTGTTTAAGATCAATTAGCACAGTCCACCTAATTACCAATTCATGTACTGTTTAAGACCAATTAGCACAGTGCACCCAATTACCAATTTATGTACTGTTTAAGATCAATTAGCACAGCCCACCCAATTACCAATTCATTTACTGTTTAAGATCAATTAGCACAGTCCACCTAATTACCAATTCATCTACTGTTTAAGATCAATTAGCAGAGTCCACCCAATTACCAATTCAGTTACTGTTTAAGATCAATTAGCAGAGCCCACCCAATTCCCAAGTCATGTACTGTTTAAGATCGATTAGCACTGTCCACGCAATTAACAATGTATCTACTGTTTAAGATCAATTAGCACAGTCCACCTAATTAACAATGCATGTACTGTTTAAGATCAATTAGCAAAGTGCACCCAATTATCAAATCAGGTACTGTTTAAGATCAATTAGCACAGTCCACCCAATTAGCAATACATGTACTGTTTAAGATCAATTAGCACAGTCCACCCAATGACCAATTCATGTACTGTTTAAGATCAATTAGCGCAGTCCAACCATTTACCAATTCTTGTACTCTTTAAGAACAATTAGCACAGTTCACCCAATGACCAATTCATGTACTGTTTAAGATCAATTACCACAGTCCACCCAATTACAAATTCATGTACTGTTTAAGACCAATTAGCACAGTGCACCCAATTACCAATTTATGTACTGTTTATGAGCAATTAGCACAGTCCACCCAAATACCAATTCATGTACTGTTTAAGATAAATTAGTACAGTCCACCCAATTACCAATACATGTACTGTTTAAGATCAATTAGCACAATCCACTAAATTACCAATTCAAGTACTGTTTAAGACAAATTAGCACAGTCCACCCAATCACCAATTCATGTACTGTTTAAGATCAATTAACACAGTCCACCCAAATAGCAATTCATGTACTGTTTAAGATAAATTAGTACAGTCCACCCAATTAAGAATACATGTACTGTTTAAGATCAATTAGCACAATCCACTAAATTACCAATTCATGTACTGCTTAAGATCAATTAGCACAGCGCACCCAATTATCAAATCATGTACTGTTTAAGATCAATTAGCACAGTCCACCCAATGACCAATTCATGTACTGTTTAAGACCAATTAGAACAGTGCACCCAATTACCAATTTATGTACTGTTTAAGATCAATTAGCACAGCCCACCCAATTACCAATTCATTTACTGTTTAAGATCAATTAGCACAGTCCACCTAATTACCAATTCATCTACTGTTTAAGATCAATTAGCAGAGTCCACCCAATTACCAATTCAGTTACTGTTTAAGATCAATTAGCACAGCCCACCCAATTCCCAAGTCATGTACTGTTTAAGATCGATTAGCACTGTCCACGCAATTAACAATATATCTACTGTTTAAGATCAATTAGCACAGTCCACCCAATTACCAATTTATGTACTGTTTAAGATAAATTAGCACAGTCCACCCAATTACCAATATATGCACTGTTTAAGATCAATTAGCACAGTCCACCTAATTATCAATGCATGTACTGTTTAAGATCAATTAGCAAAGTGCACCCAATTATCAAATCAGGTACTGTTTAAGATCAATTAGCACAGTCCACCCATTTAGCAATACATGTACTGTTTAAGATCAATTAGCACAGTCCACCCAATGACCAATTCATGTACTGTTTAAGATCAATTAGCGCAGTCCAACCATTTACCAATTCTTGTACTCTTTAAGAACAATTAGCACAGTTCACCCAATGACCAATTCATGTACTGTTTAAGAGCAATTACCACAGTCCACCCAATTACAAATTCATGTACTGTTTAAGACCAATTAGCACAGTGCACCCAATTACCAATTTATGTACTGTTTATGAGCAATTAGCACAGTCCACCCAAATACCAATTCATGTACTGTTTAAGATAAATTAGTACAGTCCACCCAATTACCAATACATGTACTGTTTAAGATCAATTAGCACAATCCACTAAATTACCAATTCAAGTACTGTTTAAGACAAATTAGCACAGTCCACCCAATCACCAATTCATGTACTGTTTAAGATCAATTAACACAGTCCACCCAAATAGCAATTCATGTACTGTTTAAGATAAATTAGTACAGTCCACCCAATTAAGAATACATGTACTGTTTAAGATCAATTAGCACAATCCACTAAATTACCAATTCATGTACTGCTTAAGATCAATTAGCACAGCGCACCCAATTATCAAATCATGTACTGTTTAAGATCAATTAGCACAGTCCACCCAATGACCAATTCATGTACTGTTTAAGACCAATTAGAACAGTGCACCCAATTACCAATTTATGTACTGTTTAAGATCAATTAGCACAGCCCACCCAATTACCAATTCATTTACTGTTTAAGATCAATTAGCACAGTCCACCTAATTACCAATTCATCTACTGTTTAAGATCAATTAGCAGAGTCCACCCAATTACCAATTCAGTTACTGTTTAAGATCAATTAGCACAGCCCACCCAATTCCCAAGTCATGTACTGTTTAAGATCGATTAGCACTGTCCACGCAATTAACAATATATCTACTGTTTAAGATCAATTAGCACAGTCCACCTAATTAACAATGCATGTACTGTTTAAGATCAATTAGCAAAGTGCACCCAATTATCAAATCAGGTACTGTTTAAGATCAATTAGCACAGTCCACCCAATTAGCAATACATGTACTGTTTAAGACCAATTAGCACAGTCCACCCAATGACCAATTCATGTACTGTTTAAGATCAATTAGCACAGTCCAACCATTTACCAATTCATGTACTATTTACGATCAATTAGCACAGTCCACCCAATGACCAATTAATGTACTGTTTAAGATCAATTACCACAGTCCATCTAATTACCAATTCATGTACTGTTTAAGACCAATTAGCACAGTGCACCCAATTACCAATTTATGTACTCTTTAAGATCAATTAGCACAGTCCACCCAATTACCAATACATGTACTGTTTAAGATCAATTAGCACAATCCACTAAATTACCAATTCATGTACTGCATAAGATCAATTAGCACAGCGCACCCAATTATCAAATCTTGTACTGTTTAAGATCAATTAGCACAGTCCACCCAATGACCAATTCATGTACTGTTTAAGATCAATTACCACAGTCCACCTAATTACCATTTCATGTACTGTTTAAGACCAATTAGCACAGTCCACCCAATTACCAATTCATGTACTGTTTAAGATCAATTAGCACAGTCCACCTAATTACCAATTCATCTACTGTTTAAGATCAATTAGCAGAGTCCACCCAATTACCAATTCAGTTACTGTTTAAGATCAATTAGCACAGCCCACCCAATTCCCAAGTCATGTACTGTTTAAGATCGATTAGCACTGTCCACGCAATTAACAATGTATCTACTGTTTAAGATCAATTAGCACAGTCCACCTAATTAACAATGCATGTACTGTTTAAGATCAATTAGCAAAGTGCACCCAATTATCAAATCAGGTACTGTTTAAGATCAATTAGCACAGTCCACCCAATTAGCAATACATGTACTGTTTAAGATCAATTAGCACAGTCCACCCAATGACCAATTCATGTACTGTTTAAGATCAATTAGCGCAGTCCAACCATTTACCAATTCTTGTACTCTTTAAGAACAATTAGCACAGTTCACCCAATGACCAATTCATGTACTGTTTAAGATCAATTACCACAGTCCACCCAATTACAAATTCATGTACTGTTTAAGACCAATTAGCACAGTGCACCCAATTACCAATTTATGTACTGTTTATGAGCAATTAGCACAGTCCACCCAAATACCAATTCATGTACTGTTTAAGATAAATTAGTACAGTCCACCCAATTACCAATACATGTACTGTTTAAGATCAATTAGCACAATCCACTAAATTACCAATTCAAGTACTGTTTAAGACAAATTAGCACAGTCCACCCAATCACCAATTCATGTACTGTTTAAGATCAATTAACACAGTCCACCCAAATAGCAATTCATGTACTGTTTAAGATAAATTAGTACAGTCCACCCAATTAAGAATACATGTACTGTTTAAGATCAATTAGCACAATCCACTAAATTACCAATTCATGTACTGCTTAAGATCAATTAGCACAGCGCACCCAATTATCAAATCATGTACTGTTTAAGATCAATTAGCACAGTCCACCCAATGACCAATTCATGTACTGTTTAAGACCAATTAGAACAGTGCACCCAATTACCAATTTATGTACTGTTTAAGATCAATTAGCACAGCCCACCCAATTACCAATTCATTTACTGTTTAAGATCAATTAGCACAGTCCACCTAATTACCAATTCATCTACTGTTTAAGATCAATTAGCAGAGTCCACCCAATTACCAATTCAGTTACTGTTTAAGATCAATTAGCACAGCCCACCCAATTCCCAAGTCATGTACTGTTTAAGATCGATTAGCACTGTCCACGCAATTAACAATATATCTACTGTTTAAGATCAATTAGCACAGTCCACCCAATTACCAATTTATGTACTGTTTAAGATAAATTAGCACAGTCCACCCAATTACCAATATATGCACTGTTTAAGATCAATTAGCACAGTCCACCTAATTATCAATGCATGTACTGTTTAAGATCAATTAGCAAAGTGCACCCAATTATCAAATCAGGTACTGTTTAAGATCAATTAGCACAGTCCACCCATTTAGCAATACATGTACTGTTTAAGATCAATTAGCACAGTCCACCCAATGACCAATTCATGTACTGTTTAAGATCAATTAGCGCAGTCCAACCATTTACCAATTCTTGTACTCTTTAAGAACAATTAGCACAGTTCACCCAATGACCAATTCATGTACTGTTTAAGATCAATTACCACAGTCCACCCAATTACAAATTCATGTACTGTTTAAGACCAATTAGCACAGTGCACCCAATTACCAATTTATGTACTGTTTATGAGCAATTAGCACAGTCCACCCAAATACCAATTCATGTACTGTTTAAGATAAATTAGTACAGTCCACCCAATTAAGAATACATGTACTGTTTAAGATCAATTAGCACAATCCACTAAATTACCAATTCATGTACTGCTTAAGATCAATTAGCACAGCGCACCCAATTATCAAATCATGTACTGTTTAAGATCAATTAGCACAGTCCACCCAATGACCAATTCATGTACTGTTTAAGACCAATTAGAACAGTGCACCCAATTACCAATTTATGTACTGTTTAAGATCAATTAGCACAGCCCACCCAATTACCAATTCATTTACTGTTTAAGATCAATTAGCACAGTCCACCTAATTACCAATTCATCTACTGTTTAAGATCAATTAGCAGAGTCCACCCAATTACCAATTCAGTTACTGTTTAAGATCAATTAGCACAGCCCACCCAATTCCCAAGTCATGTACTGTTTAAGATCGATTAGCACTGTCCACGCAATTAACAATATATCTACTGTTTAAGATCAATTAGCACAGTCCACCTAATTAACAATGCATGTACTGTTTAAGATCAATTAGCAAAGTGCACCCAATTATCAAATCAGGTACTGTTTAAGATCAATTAGCACAGTCCACCCAATTAGCAATACATGTACTGTTTAAGACCAATTAGCACAGTCCACCCAATGACCAATTCATGTACTGTTTAAGATCAATTAGCACAGTCCAACCATTTACCAATTCATGTACTATTTACGATCAATTAGCACAGTCCACCCAATGACCAATTAATGTACTGTTTAAGATCAATTACCACAGTCCATCTAATTACCAATTCATGTACTGTTTAAGACCAATTAGCACAGTGCACCCAATTACCAATTTATGTACTCTTTAAGATCAATTAGCACAGTCCACCCAATTACCAATACATGTACTGTTTAAGATCAATTAGCACAATCCACTAAATTACCAATTCATGTACTGCATAAGATCAATTAGCACAGCGCACCCAATTATCAAATCATGTACTGTTTAAGATCAATTAGCACAGTCCACCCAATGACCAATTCATGTACTGTTTAAGATCAATTACCACAGTCCACCTAATTACCATTTCATGTACTGTTTAAGACCAATTAGCACAGTCCACCCAATTACCAATTCATGTACTGTTTAAGATCAATTAACACAGTCCACCCAAATAGCAATTCATGTACTGTTTAAGATAAATTAGTACAGTCCACCTAATTACCAATACATGTACTGTTTAAGATCAATTAGCACAATCCACTAAATTACCAATTCATGTACCGCTTAAGATCAATTAGCACAGCGCACCCAATTATCAAATCATGTACTGTTTAAGATCAATTAGCACAGCCCACCCAATTACCAAGTCATGTACTGTTTAGGATCAATTAGCACAGTCCACCCAATTACCAATTCATGTACTGTTTAAGATCAATTAGCACAGTCCACCTAATTACCAATTCATGTACTGTTTAAGACCAATTAGCACAGTGCACCCAATTACCAATTTATGTACTGTTTAAGATCAATTAGCACAGTCCACCCAATTACCAATATATGCACTGTTTAAGATCAATTAGCACAGTCCACCTAATTATCAATGCATGTACTGTTTAAGATCAATTAGCAAAGTGCACCCAATTATCAAATCAGGTACTGTTTAAGATCAATTAGCACAGTCCACCCATTTAGCAATACATGTACTGTTTAAGATCAATTAGCACAGTCCACCCAATGACCAATTCATGTACTGTTTAAGATCAATTAGCGCAGTCCAACCATTTACCAATTCTTGTACTCTTTAAGAACAATTAGCACAGTTCACCCAATGACCAATTCATGTACTGTTTAAGATCAATTACCACAGTCCACCCAATTACAAATTCATGTACTGTTTAAGACCAATTAGCACAGTGCACCCAATTACCAATTTATGTACTGTTTATGAGCAATTAGCACAGTCCACCCAAATACCAATTCATGTACTGTTTAAGATAAATTAGTACAGTCCACCCAATTACCAATACATGTACTGTTTAAGATCAATTAGCACAATCCACTAAATTACCAATTCAAGTACTGTTTAAGACAAATTAGCACAGTCCACCCAATCACCAATTCATGTACTGTTTAAGATCAATTAACACAGTCCACCCAAATAGCAATTCATGTACTGTTTAAGATAAATTAGTACAGTCCACCCAATTAAGAATACATGTACTGTTTAAGATCAATTAGCACAATCCACTAAATTACCAATTCATGTACTGCTTAAGATCAATTAGCACAGCGCACCCAATTATCATATCATGTACTGTTTAAGATCAATTAGCACAGTCCACCCAATGACCAATTCATGTACTGTTTAAGACCAATTAGAACAGTGCACCCAATTACCAATTTATGTACTGTTTAAGATCAATTAGCACAGCCCACCCAATTACCAATTCATTTACTGTTTAAGATCAATTAGCACAGTCCACCTAATTACCAATTCATCTACTGTTTAAGATCAATTAGCAGAGTCCACCCAATTACCAATTCAGTTACTGTTTAAGATCAATTAGCACAGCCCACCCAATTCCCAAGTCATGTACTGTTTAAGATCGATTAGCACTGTCCACGCAATTAACAATATATCTACTGTTTAAGATCAATTAGCACAGTCCACCTAATTAACAATGCATGTACTGTTTAAGATCAATTAGCAAAGTGCACCCAATTATCAAATCAGGTACTGTTTAAGATCAATTAGCACAGTCCACCCAATTAGCAATACATGTACTGTTTAAGACCAATTAGCACAGTCCACCCAATGACCAATTCATGTACTGTTTAAGATCAATTAGCACAGTCCAACCATTTACCAATTCATGTACTATTTACGATCAATTAGCACAGTCCACCCAATGACCAATTAATGTACTGTTTAAGATCAATTACCACAGTCCATCTAATTACCAATTCATGTACTGTTTAAGACCAATTAGCACAGTGCACCCAATTACCAATTTATGTACTCTTTAAGATCAATTAGCACAGTCCACCCAATTACCAATTCATGTACTGTTTAAGATCAATTAGCACAGTCCACCCAAATACCAATTCATGTACTGTTTAAGATAAATTAGTACAGTCCACCCAATTACCAATACATGTACTGTTTAAGATCAATTAGCACAATCCACTAAATTACCAATTCATGTACTGCATAAGATCAATTAGCACAGCGCACCCAATTATCAAATCATGTACTGTTTAAGATCAATTAGCACAGTCCACCCAATGACCAATTCATGTACTGTTTAAGATCAATTACCACAGTCCACCTAATTACCATTTCATGTACTGTTTAAGACCAATTAGCACAGTCCACCCAATTACCAATTCATGTACTGTTTAAGATCAATTAACACAGTCCACCCAAATAGCAATTCATGTACTGTTTAAGATAAATTAGTACAGTCCACCTAATTACCAATACATGTACTGTTTAAGATCAATTAGCACAATCCACTAAATTACCAATTCATGTACCGCTTAAGATCAATTAGCACAGCGCACCCAATTATCAAATCATGTACTGTTTAAGATCAATTAGCACAGCCCACCCAATTACCAAGTCATGTACTGTTTAGGATCAATTAGCACAGTCCACCCAATTACCAATTCATGTACTGTTTAAGATCAATTAGCACAGTCCACCTAATTACCAATTCATGTACTGTTTAAGACCAATTAGCACAGTGCACCCAATTACCAATTTATGTACTGTTTAAGATCAATTAGCACAGCTGACCCAATTACCAATTCATTTACTGTTTAAGATCAATTAGCACAGTCCACCTAATTACCAATTCATCTACTGTTTAAGATCAATTAGCAGAGTCCACCCAATTACCAATTCAGTTACTGTTTAAGATCAATTAGCACAGCCCACCCAATTCCCAAGTCATGTACTGTTTAAGATCGATTAGCACTGTCCACGCAATTAACAATGTATCTACTGTTTAAGATCAATTAGCACAGTCCACCTAATTAACAATGCATGTACTGTTTAAGATCAATTAGCAAAGTGCACCCAATTATCAAATCAGGTACTGTTTAAGATCAATTAGCACAGTCCACCCAATTAGCAATACATGTACTGTTTAAGATCAATTAGCACAGTCCACCCAATGACCAATTCATGTACTGTTTAAGATCAATTAGCGCAGTCCAACCATTTACCAATTCTTGTACTCTTTAAGAACAATTAGCACAGTTCACCCAATGACCAATTCATGTACTGTTTAAGATCAATTACCACAGTCCACCCAATTACAAATTCATGTACTGTTTAAGACCAATTAGCACAGTGCACCCAATTACCAATTTATGTACTGTTTATGAGCAATTAGCACAGTCCACCCAAATACCAATTCATGTACTGTTTAAGATAAATTAGTACAGTCCACCCAATTACCAATACATGTACTGTTTAAGATCAATTAGCACAATCCACTAAATTACCAATTCAAGTACTGTTTAAGACAAATTAGCACAGTCCACCCAATCACCAATTCATGTACTGTTTAAGATCAATTAACACAGTCCACCCAAATAGCAATTCATGTACTGTTTAAGATAAATTAGTACAGTCCACCCAATTAAGAATACATGTACTGTTTAAGATCAATTAGCACAATCCACTAAATTACCAATTCATGTACTGCTTAAGATCAATTAGCACAGCGCACCCAATTATGAAATCATGTACTGTTTAAGATCAATTAGCACAGTCCACCCAATGACCAATTCATGTACTGTTTAAGACCAATTAGAACAGTGCACCCAATTACCAATTTATGTACTGTTTAAGATCAATTAGCACAGCCCACCCAATTACCAATTCATTTACTGTTTAAGATCAATTAGCACAGTCCACCTAATTACCAATTCATCTACTGTTTAAGATCAATTAGCAGAGTCCACCCAATTACCAATTCAGTTACTGTTTAAGATCAATTAGCACAGCCCACCCAATTCCCAAGTCATGTACTGTTTAAGATCGATTAGCACTGTCCACGCAATTAACAATATATCTACTGTTTAAGATCAATTAGCACAGTCCACCTAATTAACAATGCATGTACTGTTTAAGATCAATTAGCAAAGTGCACCCAATTATCAAATCAGGTACTGTTTAAGATCAATTAGCACAGTCCACCCAATTAGCAATACATGTACTGTTTAAAACCAATTAGCACAGTCCACCCAATGACCAATTCATGTACTGTTTAAGATCAATTAGCACAGTCCAACCATTTACCAATTCATGTACTATTTACGATCAATTAGCACAGTCCACCCAATGACCAATTAATGTACTGTTTAAGATCAATTACCACAGTCCATCTAATTACCAATTCATGTACTGTTTAAGACCAATTAGCACAGTGCACCCAATTACCAATTTATGTACTCTTTAAGATCAATTAGCACAGTCCACCCAATTACCAATTCATGTACTGTTTAAGATCAATTAGCACAGTCCACCCAAATACCAATTCATGTACTGTTTAAGATAAATTAGTACAGTCCACCCAATTACCAATACATGTACTGTTTAAGATCAATTAGCACAATCCACTAAATTACCAATTCATGTACTGCATAAGATCAATTAGCACAGCGCACCCAATTATCAAATCATGTACTGTTTAAGATCAATTAGCACAGTCCACCCAATGACCAATTCATGTACTGTTTAAGATCAATTACCACAGTCCACCTAATTACCATTTCATGTACTGTTTAAGACCAATTAGCACAGTCCACCCAATGACCAATTAATGTACTGTTTAAGATCAATTACCACAGTCCATCTAATTACCAATTCATGTACTGTTTAAGACCAATTAGCACAGTGCACCCAATTACCAATTTATGTACTCTTTAAGATCAATTAGCACAGTCCACCCAATTACCAATTCATGTACTGTTTAAGATCAATTAGCACAGTCCACCCAAATACCAATTCATGTACTGTTTAAGATAAATTAGTACAGTCCACCCAATTACCAATACATGTACTGTTTAAGATCAATTAGCACAATCCACTAAATTACCAATTCATGTACTGCATAAGATCAATTAGCACAGCGCACCCAATTATCAAATCATGTACTGTTTAAGATCAATTAGCACAGTCCACCCAATGACCAATTCATGTACTGTTTAAGATCAATTACCACAGTCCACCTAATTACCATTTCATGTACTGTTTAAGACCAATTAGCACAGTCCACCCAATTACCAATTCATGTACTGTTTAAGATCAATTAACACAGTCCACCCAAATAGCAATTCATGTACTGTTTAAGATAAATTAGTACAGTCCACCTAATTACCAATACATGTACTGTTTAAGATCAATTAGCACAATCCACTAAATTACCAATTCATGTACCGCTTAAGATCAATTAGCACAGCGCACCCAATTATCAAATCATGTACTGTTTAAGATCAATTAGCACAGCCCACCCAATTACCAAGTCATGTACTGTTTAGGATCAATTAGCACAGTCCACCCAATTACCAATTCATGTACTGTTTAAGATCAATTAGCACAGTCCACCTAATTACCAATTCATGTACTGTTTAAGACCAATTAGCACAGTGCACCCAATTACCAATTTATGTACTGTTTAAGATCAATTAGCACAGCCCACCCAATTACCAATTCATTTACTGTTTAAGATCAATTAGCACAGTCCACCTAATTACCAATTCATCTACTGTTTAAGATCAATTAGCAGAGTCCACCCAATTACCAATTCAGTTACTGTTTAAGATCAATTAGCACAGCCCACCCAATTCCCAAGTCATGTACTGTTTAAGATCGATTAGCACTGTCCACGCAATTAACAATGTATCTACTGTTTAAGATCAATTAGCACAGTCCACCTAATTAACAATGCATGTACTGTTTAAGATCAATTAGCAAAGTGCACCCAATTATCAAATCAGGTACTGTTTAAGATCAATTAGCACAGTCCACCCAATTAGCAATACATGTACTGTTTAAGATCAATTAGCACAGTCCACCCAATGACCAATTCATGTACTGTTTAAGATCAATTAGCGCAGTCCAACCATTTACCAATTCTTGTACTCTTTAAGAACAATTAGCACAGTTCACCCAATGACCAATTCATGTACTGTTTAAGATCAATTACCACAGTCCACCCAATTACAAATTCATGTACTGTTTAAGACCAATTAGCACAGTGCACCCAATTACCAATTTATGTACTGTTTATGAGCAATTAGCACAGTCCACCCAAATACCAATTCATGTACTGTTTAAGATAAATTAGTACAGTCCACCCAATTACCAATACATGTACTGTTTAAGATCAATTAGCACAATCCACTAAATTACCAATTCAAGTACTGTTTAAGACAAATTAGCACAGTCCACCCAATCACCAATTCATGTACTGTTTAAGATCAATTAACACAGTCCACCCAAATAGCAATTCATGTACTGTTTAAGATAAATTAGTACAGTCCACCCAATTAAGAATACATGTACTGTTTAAGATCAATTAGCACAATCCACTAAATTACCAATTCATGTACTGCTTAAGATCAATTAGCACAGCGCACCCAATTATGAAATCATGTACTGTTTAAGATCAATTAGCACAGTCCACCCAATGACCAATTCATGTACTGTTTAAGACCAATTAGAACAGTGCACCCAATTACCAATTTATGTACTGTTTAAGATCAATTAGCACAGCCCACCCAATTACCAATTCATTTACTGTTTAAGATCAATTAGCACAGTCCACCTAATTACCAATTCATCTACTGTTTAAGATCAATTAGCAGAGTCCACCCAATTACCAATTCAGTTACTGTTTAAGATCAATTAGCACAGCCCACCCAATTCCCAAGTCATGTACTGTTTAAGATCGATTAGCACTGTCCACGCAATTAACAATATATCTACTGTTTAAGATCAATTAGCACAGTCCACCTAATTAACAATGCATGTACTGTTTAAGATCAATTAGCAAAGTGCACCCAATTATCAAATCAGGTACTGTTTAAGATCAATTAGCACAGTCCACCCAATTAGCAATACATGTACTGTTTAAAACCAATTAGCACAGTCCACCCAATGACCAATTCATGTACTGTTTAAGATCAATTAGCACAGTCCAACCATTTACCAATTCATGTACTATTTACGATCAATTAGCACAGTCCACCCAATGACCAATTAATGTACTGTTTAAGATCAATTACCACAGTCCATCTAATTACCAATTCATGTACTGTTTAAGACCAATTAGCACAGTGCACCCAATTACCAATTTATGTACTCTTTAAGATCAATTAGCACAGTCCACCCAATTACCAATTCATGTACTGTTTAAGATCAATTAGCACAGTCCACCCAAATACCAATTCATGTACTGTTTAAGATAAATTAGTACAGTCCACCCAATTACCAATACATGTACTGTTTAAGATCAATTAGCACAATCCACTAAATTACCAATTCATGTACTGCATAAGATCAATTAGCACAGCGCACCCAATTATCAAATCATGTACTGTTTAAGATCAATTAGCACAGTCCACCCAATGACCAATTCATGTACTGTTTAAGATCAATTACCACAGTCCACCTAATTACCATTTCATGTACTGTTTAAGACCAATTAGCACAGTCCACCCAATGACCAATTAATGTACTGTTTAAGATCAATTACCACAGTCCATCTAATTACCAATTCATGTACTGTTTAAGACCAATTAGCACAGTGCACCCAATTACCAATTTATGTACTCTTTAAGATCAATTAGCACAGTCCACCCAATTACCAATTCATGTACTGTTTAAGATCAATTAGCACAGTCCACCCAAATACCAATTCATGTACTGTTTAAGATAAATTAGTACAGTCCACCCAATTACCAATACATGTACTGTTTAAGATCAATTAGCACAATCCACTAAATTACCAATTCATGTACTGCATAAGATCAATTAGCACAGCGCACCCAATTATCAAATCATGTACTGTTTAAGATCAATTAGCACAGTCCACCCAATGACCAATTCATGTACTGTTTAAGATCAATTACCACAGTCCACCTAATTACCATTTCATGTACTGTTTAAGACCAATTAGCACAGTCCACCCAATTACCAATTCATGTACTGTTTAAGATCAATTAACACAGTCCACCCAAATAGCAATTCATGTACTGTTTAAGATAAATTAGTACAGTCCACCTAATTACCAATACATGTACTGTTTAAGATCAATTAGCACAATCCACTAAATTACCAATTCATGTACCGCTTAAGATCAATTAGCACAGCGCACCCAATTATCAAATCATGTACTGTTTAAGATCAATTAGCACAGCCCACCCAATTACCAAGTCATGTACTGTTTAGGATCAATTAGCACAGTCCACCCAATTACCAATTCATGTACTGTTTAAGATCAATTAGCACAGTCCACCTAATTACCAATTCATGTACTGTTTAAGACCAATTAGCACAGTGCACCCAATTACCAATTTATGTACTGTTTAAGATCAATTAGCACAGCCCACCCAATTACCAATTCATTTACTGTTTAAGATCAATTAGCACAGTCCACCTAATTACCAATTCATCTACTGTTTAAGATCAATTAGCAGAGTCCACCCAATTACCAATTCAGTTACTGTTTAAGATCAATTAGCACAGCCCACCCAATTCCCAAGTCATGTACTGTTTAAGATCGATTAGCACTGTCCACGCAATTAACAATGTATCTACTGTTTAAGATCAATTAGCACAGTCCACCTAATTAACAATGCATGTACTGTTTAAGATCAATTAGCAAAGTGCACCCAATTATCAAATCAGGTACTGTTTAAGATCAATTAGCACAGTCCACCCAATTAGCAATACATGTACTGTTTAAAACCAATTAGCACAGTCCACCCAATGACCAATTCATGTACTGTTTAAGATCAATTAGCACAGTCCAACCATTTACCAATTCATGTACTATTTACGATCAATTAGCACAGTCCACCCAATGACCAATTAATGTACTGTTTAAGATCAATTACCACAGTCCATCTAATTACCAATTCATGTACTGTTTAAGACCAATTAGCACAGTGCACCCAATTACCAATTTATGTACTCTTTAAGATCAATTAGCACAGTCCACCCAATTACCAATTCATGTACTGTTTAAGATCAATTAGCACAGTCCACCCAAATACCAATTCATGTACTGTTTAAGATAAATTAGTACAGTCCACCCAATTACCAATACATGTACTGTTTAAGATCAATTAGCACAATCCACTAAATTACCAATTCATGTACTGCATAAGATCAATTAGCACAGCGCACCCAATTATCAAATCATGTACTGTTTAAGATCAATTAGCACAGTCCACCCAATGACCAATTCATGTACTGTTTAAGATCAATTACCACAGTCCACCTAATTACCATTTCATGTACTGTTTAAGACCAATTAGCACAGTCCACCCAATTACCAATTCATGTACTGTTTAAGATCAATTAACACAGTCCACCCAAATAGCAATTCATGTACTGTTTAAGATAAATTAGTACAGTCCACCCAATTACCAATACATGTACTGTTTAAGATCAATTAGCACAATCCACTAAATTACCAATTCATGTACCGCTTAAGATCAATTAGCACAGCGCACCCAATTATCAAATCATGTACTGTTTAAGATCAATTAGCACAGCCCACCCAATTACCAAGTCATGTACTGTTTAGGATCAATTAGCACAGTCCACCCAATTACCAATTCATGTACTGTTTAAGATCAATTAGCACAGTCCACCTAATTACCAATTCATGTACTGTTTAAGACCAATTAGCACAGTGCACCCAATTACCAATTTATGTACTGTTTAAGATCAATTAGCACAGCCCACCCAATTACCAATTCATTTACTGTTTAAGATCAATTAGCACAGTCCACCTAATTACCAATTCATCTACTGTTTAAGATCAATTAGCAGAGTCCACCCAATTACCAATTCAGTTACTGTTTAAGATCAATTAGCACAGCCCACCCAATTCCCAAGTCATGTACTGTTTAAGATCGATTAGCACTGTCCACGCAATTAACAATGTATCTACTGTTTAAGATCAATTAGCACAGTCCACCTAATTAACAATGCATGTACTGTTTAAGATCAATTAGCAAAGTGCACCCAATTATCAAATCAGGTACTTTTTAAGATCAATTAGCACAGTCCACCCAATTAGCAATACATGTACTGTTTAAGACCAATTAGCACAGTCCACCCAATGACCAATTCATGTACTGTTTAAGATCAATTAGCACAGTCCAACCATTTACCAATTCATGTACTCTTTACGATCAATTAGCACAGTCCACCCAATGACCAATTAATGTACTGTTTAAGATCAATTACCACAGTCCATCTAATTACCAATTCATGTACTGTTTAAGACCAATTAGCACAGTGCACCCAATTACCAATTTATGTACTCTTTAAGATCAATTAGCACAGTCCACCCAATTACCAATTCATGTACTGTTTAAGATCAATTAGCACAGTCCACCCAAATACCAATTCATGTACTGTTTAAGATAAATTAGTACAGTCCACCCAATTACCAATACATGTACTGTTTAAGATCAATTAGCACAATCCACTAAATTACCAATTCATGTACTGCATAAGATCAATTAGCACAGCGCACCCAATTATCAAATCATGTACTGTTTAAGATCAATTAGCACAGTCCACCCAATGACCAATTCATGTACTGTTTAAGATCAATTACCACAGTCCACCTAATTACCATTTCATGTACTGTTTAAGACCAATTAGCACAGTCCACCCAATGACCAATTAATGTACTGTTTAAGATCAATTACCACAGTCCATCTAATTACCAATTCATGTACTGTTTAAGACCAATTAGCACAGTGCACCCAATTACCAATTTATGTACTCTTTAAGATCAATTAGCACAGTCCACCCAATTACCAATTCATGTACCGTTTAAGATCAATTAGCACAGTCCACCCAAATACCAATTCATGTACTGTTTAAGATAAATTAGTACAGTCCACCCAATTACCAATACATGTACTGTTTAAGATCAATTAGCACAATCCACTAAATTACCAATTCATGTACTACATAAGATCAATTAGCACAGCGCACCCAATTATCAAATCATGTACTGTTTAAGATCAATTAGCACAGTCCACCCAATGACCAATTCATGTACTGTTTAAGATCAATTACCACAGTCCACCTAATTACCATTTCATGTACTGTTTAAGACCAATTAGCACAGTCCACCCAATTACCAATTCATGTACTGTTTAAGATCAATTAACACAGTCCACCCAAATAGCAATTCATGTACTGTTTAAGATAAATTAGTACAGTCCACCTAATTACCAATACATGTACTGTTTAAGATCAATTAGCACAATCCACTAAATTACCAATTCATGTACCGCTTAAGATCAATTAGCACAGCGCACCCAATTATCAAATCATGTACTGTTTAAGATCAATTAGCACAGCCCACCCAATTACCAAGTCATGTACTGTTTAGGATCAATTAGCACAGTCCACCCAATTACCAATTCATGTACTGTTTAAGATCAATTAGCACAGTCCACCTAATTACCAATTCATGTACTGTTTAAGACCAATTAGCACAGTGCACCCAATTACCAATTTATGTACTGTTTAAGATCAATTAGCACAGCCCACCCAATTACCAATTCATTTACTGTTTAAGATCAATTAGCACAGTCCACCTAATTACCAATTCATCTAGTGTTTAAGATCAATTAGCAGAGTCCACCCAATTACCAATTCAGTTACTGTTTAAGATCAATTAGCACAGCCCACCCAATTCCCAAGTCATGTACTGTTTAAGATCGATTAGCACTGTCCACGCAATTAACAATGTATCTACTGTTTAAGATCAATTAGCACAGTCCACCTAATTAACAATGCATGTACTGTTTAAGATCAATTAGCAAAGTGCACCCAATTATCAAATCAGGTACTTTTTAAGATCAATTAGCACAGTCCACCCAATTAGCAATACATGTACTGTTTAAGACCAATTAGCACAGTCCACCCAATGACCAATTCATGTACTGTTTAAGATCAATTAGCACAGTCCAACCATTTACCAATTCATGTACTCTTTACGATCAATTAGCACAGTCCACCCAATGACCAATTAATGTACTGTTTAAGATCAATTACCACAGTCCATCTAATTACCAATTCATGTACTGTTTAAGACCAATTAGCACAGTGCACCCAATTACCAATTTATGTACTCTTTAAGATCAATTAGCACAGTCCACCCAATTACCAATTCATGTACTGTTTAAGATCAATTAGCACAGTCCACCCAAATACCAATTCATGTACTGTTTAAGATAAATTAGTACAGTCCACCCAATTACCAATACATGTACTGTTTAAGATCAATTAGCACAATCCACTAAATTACCAATTCATGTACTGCATAAGATCAATTAGCACAGCGCACCCAATTATCAAATCATGTACTGTTTAAGATCAATTAGCACAGTCCACCCAATGACCAATTCATGTACTGTTTAAGATCAATTACCACAGTCCACCTAATTACCATTTCATGTACTGTTTAAGACCAATTAGCACAGTCCACCCAATGACCAATTAATGTACTGTTTAAGATCAATTACCACAGTCCATCTAATTACCAATTCATGTACTGTTTAAGACCAATTAGCACAGTGCACCCAATTACCAATTTATGTACTCTTTAAGATCAATTAGCACAGTCCACCCAATTACCAATTCATGTACCGTTTAAGATCAATTAGCACAGTCCACCCAAATACCAATTCATGTACTGTTTAAGATAAATTAGTACAGTCCACCCAATTACCAATACATGTACTGTTTAAGATCAATTAGCACAATCCACTAAATTACCAATTCATGTACTGCATAAGATCAATTAGCACAGCGCACCCAATTATCAAATCATGTACTGTTTAAGATCAATTAGCACAGTCCACCCAATGACCAATTCATGTACTGTTTAAGATCAATTACCACAGTCCACCTAATTACCATTTCATGTACTGTTTAAGACCAATTAGCACAGTCCACCCAATTACCAATTCATGTACTGTTTAAGATCAATTAACACAGTCCACCCAAATAGCAATTCATGTACTGTTTAAGATAAATTAGTACAGTCCACCTAATTACCAATACATGTACTGTTTAAGATCAATTAGCACAATCCACTAAATTACCAATTCATGTACCGCTTAAGATCAATTAGCACAGCGCACCCAATTATCAAATCATGTACTGTTTAAGATCAATTAGCACAGCCCACCCAATTACCAAGTCATGTACTGTTTAGGATCAATTAGCACAGTCCACCCAATTACCAATTCATGTACTGTTTAAGATCAATTAGCACAGTCCACCTAATTACCAATTCATGTACTGTTTAAGACCAATTAGCACAGTGCACCCAATTACCAATTTATGTACTGTTTAAGATCAATTAGCACAGCCCACCCAATTACCAATTCATTTACTGTTTAAGATCAATTAGCACAGTCCACCTAATTACCAATTCATCTACTGTTTAAGATCAATTAGCAGAGTCCACCCAATTACCAATTCAGTTACTGTTTAAGATCAATTAGCACAGCCCACCCAATTCCCAAGTCATGTACTGTTTAAGATCGATTAGCACTGTCCACGCAATTAACAATGTATCTACTGTTTAAGATCAATTAGCACAGTCCACCTAATTAACAATGCATGTACTGTTTAAGATCAATTAGCAAAGTGCACCCAATTATCAAATCAGGTACTGTTTAAGATCAATTAGCACAGTCCACCCAATTAGCAATACATGTACTGTTTAAAACCAATTAGCACAGTCCACCCAATGACCAATTCATGTACTGTTTAAGATCAATTAGCACAGTCCAACCATTTACCAATTCATGTACTATTTACGATCAATTAGCACAGTCCACCCAATGACCAATTAATGTACTGTTTAAGATCAATTACCACAGTCCATCTAATTACCAATTCATGTACTGTTTAAGACCAATTAGCACAGTGCACCCAATTACCAATTTATGTACTCTTTAAGATCAATTAGCACAGTCCACCCAATTACCAATTCATGTACTGTTTAAGATCAATTAGCACAGTCCACCCAAATACCAATTCATGTACTGTTTAAGATAAATTAGTACAGTCCACCCAATTACCAATACATGTACTGTTTAAGATCAATTAGCACAATCCACTAAATTACCAATTCATGTACTGCATAAGATCAATTAGCACAGCGCACCCAATTATCAAATCATGTACTGTTTAAGATCAATTAGCACAGTCCACCCAATGACCAATTCATGTACTGTTTAAGATCAATTACCACAGTCCACCTAATTACCATTTCATGTACTGTTTAAGACCAATTAGCACAGTCCACCCAATTACCAATTCATGTACTGTTTAAGATCAATTAACACAGTCCACCCAAATAGCAATTCATGTACTGTTTAAGATAAATTAGTACAGTCCACCCAATTACCAATACATGTACTGTTTAAGATCAATTAGCACAATCCACTAAATTACCAATTCATGTACCGCTTAAGATCAATTAGCACAGCGCACCCAATTATCAAATCATGTACTGTTTAAGATCAATTAGCACAGCCCACCCAATTACCAAGTCATGTACTGTTTAGGATCAATTAGCACAGTCCACCCAATTACCAATTCATGTACTGTTTAAGATCAATTAGCACAGTCCACCTAATTACCAATTCATGTACTGTTTAAGACCAATTAGCACAGTGCACCCAATTACCAATTTATGTACTGTTTAAGATCAATTAGCACAGCCCACCCAATTACCAATTCATTTACTGTTTAAGATCAATTAGCACAGTCCACCTAATTACCAATTCATCTACTGTTTAAGATCAATTAGCAGAGTCCACCCAATTACCAATTCAGTTACTGTTTAAGATCAATTAGCACAGCCCACCCAATTCCCAAGTCATGTACTGTTTAAGATCGATTAGCACTGTCCACGCAATTAACAATGTATCTACTGTTTAAGATCAATTAGCACAGTCCACCTAATTAACAATGCATGTACTGTTTAAGATCAATTAGCAAAGTGCACCCAATTATCAAATCAGGTACTTTTTAAGATCAATTAGCACAGTCCACCCAATTAGCAATACATGTACTGTTTAAGACCAATTAGCACAGTCCACCCAATGACCAATTCATGTACTGTTTAAGATCAATTAGCACAGTCCAACCATTTACCAATTCATGTACTCTTTACGATCAATTAGCACAGTCCACCAAATGACCAATTAATGTACTGTTTAAGATCAATTACCACAGTCCATCTAATTACCAATTCATGTACTGTTTAAGACCAATTAGCACAGTGCACCCAATTACCAATTTATGTACTCTTTAAGATCAATTAGCACAGTCCACCCAATTACCAATTCATGTACTGTTTAAGATCAATTAGCACAGTCCACCCAAATACCAATTCATGTACTGTTTAAGATAAATTAGTACAGTCCACCCAATTACCAATACATGTACTGTTTAAGATCAATTAGCACAATCCACTAAATTACCAATTCATGTACTGCATAAGATCAATTAGCACAGCGCACCCAATTATCAAATCATGTACTGTTTAAGATCGATTAGCACAGTCCACCCAATGACCAATTCATGTACTGTTTAAGATCAATTACCACAGTCCACCTAATTACCATTTCATGTACTGTTTAAGACCAACTAGCACAGTCCACCCAATTACCAATTCATGTACTGTTTAAGATCAATTAACACAGTCCACCCAAATAGCAATTCATGTACTGTTTAAGATAAATTAGTACAGTCCACCCAATTACCAATACATGTACTGTTTAAGATCAATTAGCACAATCCACTAAATTACCAATTCATGTACCGCTTAAGATCAATTAGCACAGCGCACCCAATTATCAAATCATGTACTGTTTAAGATCAATTAGCACAGCCCACCCAATTACCAAGTCATGTACTGTTTAGGATCAATTAGCACAGTCCACCCAATTACCAATTCATGTACTGTTTAAGATCAATTAGCACAGTCCACCTAATTACCAATTCATGTACTGTTTAAGACCAATTAGCACAGTGCACCCAATTACCAATTTATGTACTGTTTAAGATCAATTAGCACAGCCCACCCAATTACCAATTCATTTACTGTTTAAGATCAATTAGCACAGTCCACCTAATTACCAATTCATCTACTGTTTAAGATCAATTAGCAGAGTCCACCCAATTACCAATTCAGTTACTGTTTAAGATCAATTAGCACAGCCCACCCAATTCCCAAGTCATGTACTGTTTAAGATCGATTAGCACTGTCCACGCAATTAACAATGTATCTACTGTTTAAGATCAATTAGCACAGTCCACCTAATTAACAATGCATGTACTGTTTAAGATCAATTAGCAAAGTGCACCCAATTATCAAATCAGGTACTTTTTAAGATCAATTAGCACAGTCCACCCAATTAGCAATACATGTACTGTTTAAGACCAATTAGCACAGTCCACCCAATGACCAATTCATGTACTGTTTAAGATCAATTAGCACAGTCCAACCATTTACCAATTCATGTACTCTTTACGATCAATTAGCACAGTCCACCCAATGACCAATTAATGTACTGTTTAAGATCAATTACCACAGTCCATCTAATTACCAATTCATGTACTGTTTAAGACCAATTAGCACAGTGCACCCAATTACCAATTTATGCACTCTTTAAGATCAATTAGCACAGTCCACCCAATTACCAATTCATGTACTGTTTAAGATCAATTAACACAGTCCACCCAAATAGCAATTCATGTACTGTTTAAGATAAATTAGTACAGTCCACCCAATTAAGAATACATGTACTGTTTAAGATCAATTAGCACAATCCACTAAATTACCAATTCATGTACTGCTTAAGATCAATTAGCACAGCGCACCCAATTATCAAATCATGTACTGTTTAAGATCAATTAGCACAGTCCACCCAATGACCAATTCATGTACTGTTTAAGATCAATTACCACAGTCCACCTAATTACCATTTCATGTACTGTTTAAGACCAATTAGCACAGTCCACCCAATTACCAATTCATGTACTGTTTAAGATCAATTAGCACAGTCCACCTAATTACCAATTCATGTACTGTTTAAGACCAATTAGCACAGTGCACCCAATTACCAATTTATGTACTGTTTAAGATCAATTAGCACAGCCCACCCAATTACCAATTCATTTACTGTTTAAGATCAATTAGCACAGTCCACCTAATTACCAATTCATCTACTGTTTAAGATCAATTAGCAGAGTCCACCCAATTACCAATTCAGTTACTGTTTAAGATCAATTAGCACAGCCCACCCAATTCCCAAGTCATGTACTGTTTAAGATCGATTAGCACTGTCCACGCAATTAACAATGTATCTACTGTTTAAGATCAATTAGCACAGTCCACCTAATTAACAATGCATGTACTGTTTAAGATCAATTAGCAAAGTGCACCCAATTATCAAATCAGGTACTTTTTAAGATCAATTAGCACAGTCCACCCAATTAGCAATACATGTACTGTTTAAGACCAATTAGCACAGTCCACCCAATGACCAATTCATGTACTGTTTAAGATCAATTAGCACAGTCCAACCATTTACCAATTCATGTACTCTTTACGATCAATTAGCACAGTCCACCCAATGACCAATTAATGTACTGTTTAAGATCAATTACCACAGTCCATCTAATTACCAATTCATGTACTGTTTAAGACCAATTAGCACAGTGCACCCAATTACCAATTTATGTACTCTTTAAGATCAATTAGCACAGTCCACCCAATTACCAATTCATGTACTGTTTAAGATCAATTAGCACAGTCCACCCAAATACCAATTCATGTACTGTTTAAGATAAATTAGTAGAGTCCACCCAATTACCAATACATGTACTGTTTAAGATCAATTAGCACAATCCACTAAATTACCAATTCATGTACTGCATAAGATCAATTAGCACAGCGCACCCAATTATCAAATCATGTACTGTTTAAGATCAATTAGCACAGTCCACCCAATGACCAATTCATGTCCTGTTTAAGATCAATTACCACAGTCCACCTAATTACCATTTCATGTACTGTTTAAGACCAATTAGCACAGTCCACCCAATTACCAATTCATGTACTGTTTAAGATCAATTAACACAGTCCACCCAAATAGCAATTCATGTACTGTTTAAGATAAATTAGTACAGTCCACCCAATTACCAATACATGTACTGTTTAAGATCAATTAGCACAATCCACTAAATTACCAATTCATGTACCGCTTAAGATCAATTAGCACAGCGCACCCAATTATCAAATCATGTACTGTTTAAGATCAATTAGCACAGCCCACCCAATTACCAAGTCATGTACTGTTTAGGATCAATTAGCACAGTCCACCCAATTACCAATTCATGTACTGTTTAAGATCAATTAGCACAGTCCACCTAATTACCAATTCATGTACTGTTTAAGACCAATTAGCACAGTGCACCCAATTACCAATTTATGTACTGTTTAAGATCAATTAGCACAGCCCACCCAATTACCAATTCATTTACTGTTTAAGATCAATTAGCACAGTCCACCTAATTACCAATTCATCTACTGTTTAAGATCAATTAGCAGAGTCCACCCAATTACCAATTCAGTTACTGTTTAAGATCAATTAGCACAGCCCACCCAATTCCCAAGTCATGTACTGTTTAAGATCGATTAGCACTGTCCACGCAATTAACAATGTATCTACTGTTTAAGATCAATTAGCACAGTCCACCTAATTAACAATGCATGTACTGTTTAAGATCAATTAGCAAAGTGCACCCAATTATCAAATCAGGTACTGTTTAAGATCAATTAGCACAGTCCACCCAATTAGCAATACATGTACTGTTTAAGATCAATTAGCACAGTCCACCCAATGACCAATTCATGTACTGTTTAAGATCAATTAGCGCAGTCCAACCATTTACCAATTCTTGTACTCTTTAAGAACAATTAGCACAGTTCACCCAATGACCAATTCATGTACTGTTTAAGATCAATTACCACAGTCCACCCAATTACAAATTCATGTACTGTTTAAGACCAATTAGCACAGTGCACCCAATTACCAATTTATGTACTGTTTATGAGCAATTAGCACAGTCCACCCAAATACCAATTCATGTACTGTTTAAGATAAATTAGTACAGTCCACCCAATTACCAATACATGTACTGTTTAAGATCAATTAGCACAATCCACTAAATTACCAATTCAAGTACTGTTTAAGACAAATTAGCACAGTCCACCCAATCACCAATTCATGTACTGTTTAAGATCAATTAACACAGTCCACCCAAATAGCAATTCATGTACTGTTTAAGATAAATTAGTACAGTCCACCCAATTAAGAATACATGTACTGTTTAAGATCAATTAGCACAATCCACTAAATTACCAATTCATGTACTGCTTAAGATCAATTAGCACAGCGCACCCAATTATCAAATCATGTACTGTTTAAGATCAATTAGCACAGTCCACCCAATGACCAATTCATGTACTGTTTAAGACCAATTAGAACAGTGCACCCAATTACCAATTTATGTACTGTTTAAGATCAATTAGCACAGCCCACCCAATTACCAATTCATTTACTGTTTAAGATCAATTAGCACAGTCCACCTAATTACCAATTCATCTACTGTTTAAGATCAATTAGCAGAGTCCACCCAATTACCAATTCAGTTACTGTTTAAGATCAATTAGCACAGCCCACCCAATTCCCAAGTCATGTACTGTTTAAGATCGATTAGCACTGTCCACGCAATTAACAATATATCTACTGTTTAAGATCAATTAGCACAGTCCACCTAATTAACAATGCATGTACTGTTTAAGATCAATTAGCAAAGTGCACCCAATTATCAAATCAGGTACTGTTTAAGATCAATTAGCACAGTCCACCCAATTAGCAATACATGTACTGTTTAAGACCAATTAGCACAGTCCACCCAATGACCAATTCATGTACTGTTTAAGATCAATTAGCACAGTCCAACCATTTACCAATTCATGTACTATTTACGATCAATTAGCACAGTCCACCCAATGACCAATTAATGTACTGTTTAAGATCAATTACCACAGTCCATCTAATTACCAATTCATGTACTGTTTAAGACCAATTAGCACAGTGCACCCAATTACCAATTTATGTACTCTTTAAGATCAATTAGCACAGTCCACCCAATTACCAATTCATGTACTGTTTAAGATCAATTAGCACAGTCCACCCAAATACCAATTCATGTACTGTTTAAGATAAATTAGTACAGTCCACCCAATTACCAATACATGTACTGTTTAAGATCAATTAGCACAATCCACTAAATTACCAATTCATGTACTGCATAAGATCAATTAGCACAGCGCACCCAATTATCAAATCATGTACTGTTTAAGATCAATTAGCACAGTCCACCCAATGACCAATTCATGTACTGTTTAAGATCAATTACCACAGTCCACCTAATTACCATTTCATGTACTGTTTAAGACCAATTAGCACAGTCCACCCAATTACCAATTCATGTACTGTTTAAGATCAATTAACACAGTCCACCCAAATAGCAATTCATGTACTGTTTAAGATAAATTAGTACAGTCCACCTAATTACCAATACATGTACTGTTTAAGATCAATTAGCACAATCCACTAAATTACCAATTCATGTACCGCTTAAGATCAATTAGCACAGCGCACCCAATTATCAAATCATGTACTGTTTAAGATCAATTAGCACAGCCCACCCAATTACCAAGTCATGTACTGTTTAGGATCAATTAGCACAGTCCACCCAATTACCAATTCATGTACTGTTTAAGATCAATTAGCACAGTCCACCTAATTACCAATTCATGTACTGTTTAAGACCAATTAGCACAGTGCACCCAATTACCAATTTATGTACTGTTTAAGATCAATTAGCACAGCCCACCCAATTACCAATTCATTTACTGTTTAAGATCAATTAGCACAGTCCACCTAATTACCAATTCATCTACTGTTTAAGATCAATTAGCAGAGTCCACCCAATTACCAATTCAGTTACTGTTTAAGATCAATTAGCACAGCCCACCCAATTCCCAAGTCATGTACTGTTTAAGATCGATTAGCACTGTCCACGCAATTAACAATGTATCTACTGTTTAAGATCAATTAGCACAGTCCACCTAATTAACAATGCATGTACTGTTTAAGATCAATTAGCAAAGTGCACCCAATTATCAAATCAGGTACTGTTTAAGATCAATTAGCACAGTCCACCCAATTAGCAATACATGTACTGTTTAAAACCAATTAGCACAGTCCACCCAATGACCAATTCATGTACTGTTTAAGATCAATTAGCACAGTCCAACCATTTACCAATTCATGTACTATTTACGATCAATTAGCACAGTCCACCCAATGACCAATTAATGTACTGTTTAAGATCAATTACCACAGTCCATCTAATTACCAATTCATGTACTGTTTAAGACCAATTAGCACAGTGCACCCAATTACCAATTTATGTACTCTTTAAGATCAATTAGCACAGTCCACCCAATTACCAATTCATGTACTGTTTAAGATCAATTAGCACAGTCCACCCAAATACCAATTCATGTACTGTTTAAGATAAATTAGTACAGTCCACCCAATTACCAATACATGTACTGTTTAAGATCAATTAGCACAATCCACTAAATTACCAATTCATGTACTGCATAAGATCAATTAGCACAGCGCACCCAATTATCAAATCATGTACTGTTTAAGATCAATTAGCACAGTCCACCCAATGACCAATTCATGTACTGTTTAAGATCAATTACCACAGTCCACCTAATTACCATTTCATGTACTGTTTAAGACCAATTAGCACAGTCCACCCAATGACCAATTAATGTACTGTTTAAGATCAATTACCACAGTCCATCTAATTACCAATTCATGTACTGTTTAAGACCAATTAGCACAGTGCACCCAATTACCAATTTATGTACTCTTTAAGATCAATTAGCACAGTCCACCCAATTACCAATTCATGTACTGTTTAAGATCAATTAGCACAGTCCACCCAAATACCAATTCATGTACTGTTTAAGATAAATTAGTACAGTCCACCCAATTACCAATACATGTACTGTTTAAGATCAATTAGCACAATCCACTAAATTACCAATTCATGTACTGCATAAGATCAATTAGCACAGCGCACCCAATTATCAAATCATGTACTGTTTAAGATCAATTAGCACAGTCCACCCAATGACCAATTCATGTACTGTTTAAGATCAATTACCACAGTCCACCTAATTACCATTTCATGTACTGTTTAAGACCAATTAGCACAGTCCACCCAATTACCAATTCATGTACTGTTTAAGATCAATTAACACAGTCCACCCAAATAGCAATTCATGTACTGTTTAAGATAAATTAGTACAGTCCACCTAATTACCAATACATGTACTGTTTAAGATCAATTAGCACAATCCACTAAATTACCAATTCATGTACCGCTTAAGATCAATTAGCACAGCGCACCCAATTATCAAATCATGTACTGTTTAAGATCAATTAGCACAGCCCACCCAATTACCAAGTCATGTACTGTTTAGGATCAATTAGCACAGTCCACCCAATTACCAATTCATGTACTGTTTAAGATCAATTAGCACAGTCCACCTAATTACCAATTCATGTACTGTTTAAGACCAATTAGCACAGTGCACCCAATTACCAATTTATGTACTGTTTAAGATCAATTAGCACAGCCCACCCAATTACCAATTCATTTACTGTTTAAGATCAATTAGCACAGTCCACCTAATTACCAATTCATCTACTGTTTAAGATCAATTAGCAGAGTCCACCCAATTACCAATTCAGTTACTGTTTAAGATCAATTAGCACAGCCCACCCAATTCCCAAGTCATGTACTGTTTAAGATCGATTAGCACTGTCCACGCAATTAACAATGTATCTACTGTTTAAGATCAATTAGCACAGTCCACCTAATTAACAATGCATGTACTGTTTAAGATCAATTAGCAAAGTGCACCCAATTATCAAATCAGGTACTGTTTAAGATCAATTAGCACAGTCCACCCAATTAGCAATACATGTACTGTTTAAAACCAATTAGCACAGTCCACCCAATGACCAATTCATGTACTGTTTAAGATCAATTAGCACAGTCCAACCATTTACCAATTCATGTACTATTTACGATCAATTAGCACAGTCCACCCAATGACCAATTAATGTACTGTTTAAGATCAATTACCACAGTCCATCTAATTACCAATTCATGTACTGTTTAAGACCAATTAGCACAGTGCACCCAATTACCAATTTATGTACTCTTTAAGATCAATTAGCACAGTCCACCCAATTACCAATTCATGTACTGTTTAAGATCAATTAGCACAGTCCACCCAAATACCAATTCATGTACTGTTTAAGATAAATTAGTACAGTCCACCCAATTACCAATACATGTACTGTTTAAGATCAATTAGCACAATCCACTAAATTACCAATTCATGTACTGCATAAGATCAATTAGCACAGCGCACCCAATTATCAAATCATGTACTGTTTAAGATCAATTAGCACAGTCCACCCAATGACCAATTCATGTACTGTTTAAGATCAATTACCACAGTCCACCTAATTACCATTTCATGTACTGTTTAAGACCAATTAGCACAGTCCACCCAATTACCAATTCATGTACTGTTTAAGATCAATTAACACAGTCCACCCAAATAGCAATTCATGTACTGTTTAAGATAAATTAGTACAGTCCACCCAATTACCAATACATGTACTGTTTAAGATCAATTAGCACAATCCACTAAATTACCAATTCATGTACCGCTTAAGATCAATTAGCACAGCGCACCCAATTATCAAATCATGTACTGTTTAAGATCAATTAGCACAGCCCACCCAATTACCAAGTCATGTACTGTTTAGGATCAATTAGCACAGTCCACCCAATTACCAATTCATGTACTGTTTAAGATCAATTAGCACAGTCCACCTAATTACCAATTCATGTACTGTTTAAGACCAATTAGCACAGTGCACCCAATTACCAATTTATGTACTGTTTAAGATCAATTAGCACAGCCCACCCAATTACCAATTCATTTACTGTTTAAGATCAATTAGCACAGTCCACCTAATTACCAATTCATCTACTGTTTAAGATCAATTAGCAGAGTCCACCCAATTACCAATTCAGTTACTGTTTAAGATCAATTAGCACAGCCCACCCAATTCCCAAGTCATGTACTGTTTAAGATCGATTAGCACTGTCCACGCAATTAACAATGTATCTACTGTTTAAGATCAATTAGCACAGTCCACCTAATTAACAATGCATGTACTGTTTAAGATCAATTAGCAAAGTGCACCCAATTATCAAATCAGGTACTTTTTAAGATCAATTAGCACAGTCCACCCAATTAGCAATACATGTACTGTTTAAGACCAATTAGCACAGTCCACCCAATGACCAATTCATGTACTGTTTAAGATCAATTAGCACAGTCCAACCATTTACCAATTCATGTACTCTTTACGATCAATTAGCACAGTCCACCAAATGACCAATTAATGTACTGTTTAAGATCAATTACCACAGTCCATCTAATTACCAATTCATGTACTGTTTAAGACCAATTAGCACAGTGCACCCAATTACCAATTTATGTACTCTTTAAGATCAATTAGCACAGTCCACCCAATTACCAATTCATGTACTGTTTAAGATCAATTAGCACAGTCCACCCAAATACCAATTCATGTACTGTTTAAGATAAATTAGTACAGTCCACCCAATTACCAATACATGTACTGTTTAAGATCAATTAGCACAATCCACTAAATTACCAATTCATGTACTGCATAAGATCAATTAGCACAGCGCACCCAATTATCAAATCATGTACTGTTTAAGATCAATTAGCACAGTCCACCCAATGACCAATTCATGTACTGTTTAAGATCAATTACCACAGTCCACCTAATTACCATTTCATGTACTGTTTAAGACCAATTAGCACAGTCCACCCAATGACCAATTAATGTACTGTTTAAGATCAATTACCACAGTCCATCTAATTACCAATTCATGTACTGTTTAAGACCAATTAGCACAGTGCACCCAATTACCAATTTATGTACTCTTTAAGATCAATTAGCACAGTCCACCCAATTACCAATTCATGTACTGTTTAAGATCAATTAGCACAGTCCACCCAAATACCAATTCATGTACTGTTTAAGATAAATTAGTACAGTCCACCCAATTACCAATACATGTACTGTTTAAGATCAATTAGCACAATCCACTAAATTACCAATTCATGTACTGCATAA
>CAUJNP010000057.1:0-75565 GCA_963383655.1 Bathymodiolus septemdierum | reverse complement strand
AGGACAGGTCCATCAGTAGAGCAGGATTATATAACTCTGTATAATATCACTCCTAATATAGGACAGGTCCATCAGTAGAGAAGGATTACATAACTCTGTATAATATCACTCCTAGTATAAGACAGGTCCATCAGTAGAGAAGGATTATATAACTCTGTATAATATCACTTCTAGTATAGGACAGGTCCATGAGTAGAGAAGGATTGCATCACTCTGTATAATATCACTCCTAGTATAGGACAGGTCCATCAGTAGAGAAGGATTATATAACTCTGTATAATATCACTCCTAATATAGGACAGGTCCATCAGTAGAGAGGATTACATAACTCTGTATAATATCACTTCTAGCATAGGACAGGTCCATCAGTAGAGAAGGATTATATAACTCTGTATAATATCACTTCAAATATAGGACAGGTCCATCAGTAGAGAAGGATTATATAACTCTGTATAATATCACTCCTAGTATAGGACAGGTCCATCAGTAGAGAAGGATTATATAACTCTGTATAATATCACTCCTAGTATAGGACAGGTCCATCAGTAGAGAAGGATTATATAACTCTGTATAATATCACTCCTAATATAGGACAGGTCCATCAGTAGAGAGGATTACATAACTCTGTATAATATCACTTCTAGCATAGGACAGGTCCATCAGTAGAGAAGGATTATATAACTCTGTATAATATCACTTCAAATATAGGACAGGTCCATCAGTAGAGAAGGATTATATAACTCTGTATAATATCACTTCTAGTATAGGACAGGTCCATCAGTAGAGAAGGATTATATAACTCTGCAAAATATCACTCCTAGTATAGGACAGGTCCATCAGTAGAGAAGGATTATATAACTCTGTATAATATCACTTCTAGTATAGGACAGGTCCATCAGTAGAGAAGGATTATATAACTCTGTATAATATCACTTCTAGTATAGGACATGTTCATCAGTAGAGAAGGATTATATAACTCTGTATAATATCACTTCTAGTATAGGACAGGTCCATCAGTAGAGAAGGATTATATAACTCTGTATAATATCACTCCTAGTATAGGACAGGTCCATCAGTAGGGAAGGATTATATAACTCTGTATAATATCACTCCTAGTATAGGACAGGTCCATCAGTAGTGAAGGATTATATAACTCTGTATAATATCACTTCTAGTATAGGACAGGTCCATCAGTAGAGAAGGATTATATAACTCTGTATAATATCACTCCTAGTATAGGACAGGTCCATCAGTAGAGAAGGATTATATAACTCTGTATAATATCACTTCTAGTATAGGACAGGTCCATCAGTAGAGAAGGATTATATAACTCTGTATAATATCACTTCTAGTATAGGACAGGTCCATCAGTAGAGAAGGATTATATAACTCTGTATAATATCACTCCTAGTATAGGACAGGTCCATCAGTAGAGAAGGATTATATAACTCTGTATAATATCACTTCTAGTATAGGACAGGTCCATCAGTAGAGAAGGATTATATAACTCTGTATAATATCACTCCTAGTATAGGACAGGTCCTTCAGTAGAGAAGGATTATATAACTCTGTATAATATCACTTCTAGTATAGGACAGGTCCATCAGTAGAGAAGGATTATATAACTCTGTATAATATCACTCCTAGTATAGGACAGGTCCATCAGTAGAGAAGGATTATATAACTCTGTATAATATCACTCCTAGTATAGGACAGGTCCATCAGTAGTGAAGGATTATATAACTCTGTATAATATCACTTCTAGTATAGGACAGGTCCATCAGTAGAGAAGGATTATATAACTCTGTATAATATCACTTCTAGTATAGGACAGGTCCATAAGTAGGGAAGGATTATATAACTCTGTATAATATCACTCCTAGTATAGGACAGGTCCATCAGTAGTGAAGGATTATATAACTCTGTATAATATCACTTCTAGTATAGGACAGGTCCATCAGTAGAGAAGGATTATATAACTCTGTATAATATCACTCCTAGTATAGGACAGGTCCATCAGTAGAGAAGGATTATATAACTCTGTATAATATCACTTCTAGTATAGGACAGGTCCATGAGTAGAGAAGGATTACATAACTCTGTATAATATCACTACTAGTATAGGACAGGTCCATCAGTAGAGAAGGATTATATAACTCTGTATAATATCACTCCTAGTATAGGACAGGTCCATCAGTAGAGAAGGATTATATAACTCTGTATAATATCACTCCTAATATAGGACAGGTCCATCAGTAGAGAGGATTACATAACTCTGTATAATATCACTTCTGGCATAGGACAGGTCCATCAGTAGAGAAGGATTATATAACTCTGTATAATATCACTTCAAATATAGGACAGGTCCATCAGTAGAGAAGGATTATATAACTCTGTATAATATCACTTCTAGTATAGGACAGGTCCATCAGTAGAGAAGGATTATATAACTCTGCAAAATATCACTCCTAGTATAGGACAGGTCCATCAGTAGAGAAGGATTATATAACTCTGTATAATATCACTTCTAGTATAGGACAGGTCCATCAGTAGAGAAGGATTATATAACTATGTATAATATCACTTCTAGTATAGGACATGTTCATCAGTAGAGAAGGATTATATAACTCTGTATAATATCACTTCTAGTATAGGACAGGTCCATCAGTAGAGAAGGATTATATAACTCTGTATAATATCACTTCTAGTATAGGACAGGTCCATCAGTAGGGAAGGATTATATAACTCTGTATAATATCACTCCTAGTATAGGACAGGCCCATCAGTAGTGAAGGATTATATAACTCTGTATAATATCACTTCTAGTATAGGACAGGTCCATCAGTAGAGAAGGATTATATAACTCTGTATAATATCACTCCTAGTATAGGACAGGTCCATCAGTAGAGAAGGATTATATAACTCTGTATAATATCACTTCTAGTATAGGACAGGTCCATCAGTAGAGAAGGATTATATAACTCTGTATAATATCACTTCTAGCATAGGACAGGTCCATCAGTAGAGAAGGATTATATAACTCTGTATAATATCACTCCTAGTATAGGACAGGTCCATCAGTAGAGAAGGATTATATAACTCTGTATAATATCACTTCTAGTATAGGACAGGTCCATCAGTAGAGAAGGATTATATAACTCTGTATAATATCACTTCTAGTATAGGACAGGTCCATCAGTAGAGAAGGATTATATAACTCTGTATAATATCACTTCTAGTATAGGACAGGTCCATCAGTAGAGAAGGATTATATAACTCTGTATAATATCACTCCTAGTATAGGACAGGTCCATCAGTAGAGAAGGATTATATAACTCTGTATAATATCACTCCTAGTATAGGACAGGTCCATCAGTAGTGAAGGATTATATAACTCTGTATAATATCACTTCTAGTATAGGACAGGTCCATCAGTAGAGAAGGATTATATAACTCTGTATAATATCACTTCTAGTATAGGACAGGTCCATAAGTAGGGAAGGATTATATAACTCTGTATAATATCACTCCTAGTATAGGACAGGTCCATCAGTAGTGAAGGATTATATAACTCTGTATAATATCACTTCTAGTATAGGACAGGTCCATCAGTAGAGAAGGATTATATAACTCTGTATAATATCACTCCTAGTATAGGACAGGTCCATCAGTAGAGAAGGATTATATAACTCTGTATAATATCACTTCTAGTATAGGACAGGTCCATCAGTAGAGAAGGATTATATAACTCTGTATAATATCACTTCTAGTATAGGACAGGTCCATCAGTAGAGAAGGATTATATAACTCTGTATAATATCACTCCTAGTATAGGACAGGTCCATCAGTAGAGAAGGATTATATAACTCTGTATAATATCACTTCTAGTATAGGACAGGTCCATCAGTAGAGAAAGATTACATAACTCTGTATAATATCACTCCTAGTATAGGACAGATCCATCAGTAGAGAAGGATTACATAACTCTGTATAATATCACTCCTAGTATAGGACAGGTCCATCAGTAGAGAAGGATTATATAACTCTGTATAATATCACTTCTAGTATAGGACAGGTCCATCAGTAGAGAAGGATTATATAACTCTGTATAATATCACTTCTAATATAGGACAGGTCCATCAGTAGAGAAGGATTATATAACTCTGTATAATATCACTTCTAGTATAGGACAGGTCCATCAGTAGAGAAGGATTATATAACTCTGTATAATATCACTTCTAGTATAGGACAGGTCCATCAGTAGAGAAGGATTATATAACTCTGTATAATATCACTCCTAGTATAGGACAGGTCCATCAGTAGAGAAGGATTATATAACTCTGTATAATATCACTTCTAGTATAGGACAGGTCCATCAGTAGAGAAGGATTATATAACTCTGTATAATATCACTCCTAGTATAGGAGAGGTCCATCAGTAGAGAAGGATTATATAACTCTGTATAATATCACTCCTAGTATAAGACAGGTCCATCAGTAGAGAAGGATTATATAACTCTGTATAATGTCACTTCTAGTATAGGACAGGTCCATCAGTAGAGAAGGATTATATAACTCTGTATAATATCACTCCTAGTATAGGACAGGTCCATCAGTAGAGAAGGATTATATAACTCTGTATAATATCACTTCTAATATAGGACAGGTCCATCAGTAGAGAAGGATTATATAACTCTGTATACTATCACTTCTAGTATAGGACAGGTCCATCAGTAGAGAAGGATTATATAACTCTGTATAATATCACTTCTAGTATAGGACAGGTCCATCAGTAGAGAAGGATTATATAACTCTGTATAATATCACTCCTAGTATAGGACAGGTCCATCAGTAGAGAAGGATTATATAACTCTGTATAATATCACTCCTAGTATAGGACAGGTCCATCAGTAGAGAAGGATTATATAACTCTGTATAATATCACTTCTAGTATAGGACAGGTCCACCAGTAGAGAAGGATTATATAACTCTGTATAATATCACTTCTAGTATAGGACAGGTCCATCAGTAGAGCAGGATTATATAACTCTGTATAATATCACTTCTAGTATAGGACAGGTCCATCAGTAGAGAAGGATTATATAACTCTGTATAATATCCCTCCTAGTATAGGACAGGTCCATCAGTAGAGAAGGATTACATAACTCTGTATAATATCACTTCTAGTATAGGACAGGTCCATGAGTAGAGAAGGATTATATAACTCTGTATAATATCACTCCTAGTATCAGACAGGTCCATCAGTAGAGAAGGATTATATAACTCTGTATAATATCACTTCTAGTATAGGACAGGTCCATGAGTAGAGAAGGATTACATAACTCTGTATAATATCACTCCTAGTATAGGACAGGTCCATCAGTAGAGAAGGATTATATAACTCTGTATAATATCACTCCTAGTATAGGACAGGTCCATCAGTTGAGAAGGATTATATAACTCTGTATAATATCACTCCTAATATAGGACAGGTCCATCAGTAGAGAGGATTACATAACTCTGTATAATATCACTTCTAGCATAGGACAGGTCCATCAGTAGAGAAGGATTATATAACTCTGTATAATATCACTTCTAGTATAGAATAGGTCCATCAGTAGAGAAGGATTATATAACTCTGTATAATATCACTTCTAGTATAGGACAGGTCCATCAGTAGAGAAGGATTATATAACTCTGCATAATATCACTCCTAGTATAGGACAGGTCCATCAGTAGAGAAGGATTATATAACTCTGTATAATATCACTTCTAGTATAGGACAGGTCCATCAGTAGAGAAGGATTATATAACTCTGTATAATATCACTCCTAGTATAGGACAGGTCCATCAGTAGAGAAGGATTACATAACTCTGTATAATATCACTTCTAGTATAGGACAGGTCCATCAGTAGAGAAGGATTATATAACTCTGTATAATATCACTCCTAGTATAGGACAGGTCCATCAGTAGAGAAGGATTATATAACTCTGTATAATATCACTTCTAGTATAGGACAGGTCCATCAGTAGAGAAGGATTATATAACTCTGTATAATATCACTTCTAGTATAGGACAGGTCCATCAGTAGAGAAGGATTATATAACTCTGTATAATATCACTCCTAGTATAGGACAGGTCCATCAGTAGAGAAGGATTATATAACTCTGTATAATATCACTTCTAATATACGACAGGTCCATCAGTAGAGAAGGATTATATAACTCTGTATAATATCACTTCTAGTATAGGACAGGTCCATCAGTAGAGAAGGATTATATAACTCTGTATAATATCACTCCTAGTATAGGACAGGTCCATCAATAGAGAAGGATTATATAACTCTGTATAATATCACTTCTAGTATAGGACAGGTCCATCAGTAGAGAAGGATTATATAACTCTGTATAATATCACTCCTAGTATAGGACAGGTCCATCAGTAGAGAAGGATTATATAACTCTGTATAATATCACTCCTAGTATAGGACAGGTCCATCAGTGGAGAAGGATTATATAACTCTGTATAATATCACTTCTAGTATAGGACAGGTCCATCAGTAGAGAAGGATTATATAACTCTGTATAATATAACTCCTAGTATAGGACAGGTCCATCAGTAGAGAAGGATTATATAACTCTGTATAATATCACTCCTAGTATAGGACAGGTCCATCAGTAGAGAAGGATTACATAACTCTGTATAATATCACTTCTAGTATAGGACAGGTCCATCAGTAGAGAAGGATTATATAACTCTGTATAATATCACTCCTAGTATAGGACAGGTCCATCAGTAGAGAAGGATTATATAACTCTGTATAATATCACTTCTAGTATAGGACAGGTCCATCAGTAGAGAAGGATTATATAACTCTGTACAATATCACTTCTAGTATAGGACAGGTCCATCAGTAGAGAAGGATTATATAACTCTGTATAATATCACTCCTAGTATAGGACAGGTCCATCAGTAGAGAAGGATTATATAACTCTGTATAATATCACTCCTAGTATAGGACAGGTCAATCAATAGAGAAGGATTATATAACTCTGTATAATATCACTTCTAGTATAGGACAGGTCCATCAGTAGAGAAGGATTATATAACTCTGTATAATATCACTCCTAGTATAGGACAGGTCCACCAGTAGAGAAGGATTATATAACTCTGTATAATATCACTTCTAGTATAGGACAGGTCCATCAGTAGAGAAGGATTATATAACTCTGTATAATATCACTCCTAGTATAGGACAGGTCCATCAGTAGAGAAGGATTATATAACTCTGTATAATATCACTTCTAGTATAGGACAGGTCCATCAGTAGAGAAGGATTATATAACTCTGTATAATATCACTTCTAGTATAGGACAGGTCCATCAGTAGAGAAGGATTATATAACTCTGTATAATATCACTCCTAGTATAGGACAGGTCCATCAATAGAGAAGGATTATATAACTCTGTATAATACCACTTCTAGTATAGGACAGGTCCATCAGTAGAGAAGGATTATATAACTCTGTATAATATCACTCCTAGTATAGGACAGGTCCACCAGTAGAGAAGGATTATATAACTCTGTATAATATCACTTCTAGTATAGGACAGGTCCATCAGTAGAGCAGGATTATATAACTCTGTATAATATCACTCCTAATATAGGACAGGTCCATCAGTAGAGAAGGATTACATAACTCTGTATAATATCACTCCTAGTATAAGACAGGTCCATCAGTAGAGAAGGATTATATAACTCTGTATAATATCACTTCTAGTATAGGACAGGTCCATGAGTAGAGAAGGATTGCATCACTCTGTATAATATCACTCCTAGTATAGGACAGGTCCATCAGTAGAGAAGGATTATATAACTCTGTATAATATCACTCCTAATATAGGACAGGTCCATCAGTAGAGAGGATTACATAACTCTGTATAATATCACTTCTAGCATAGGACAGGTCCATCAGTAGAGAAGGATTATATAACTCTGTATAATATCACTTCAAATATAGGACAGGTCCATCAGTAGAGAAGGATTATATAACTCTGTATAATATCACTCCTAGTATAGGACAGGTCCATCAGTAGAGAAGGATTATATAACTCTGTATAATATCACTCCTAGTATAGGACAGGTCCATCAGTAGAGAAGGATTATATAACTCTGTATAATATCACTCCTAATATAGGACAGGTCCATCAGTAGAGAGGATTACATAACTCTGTATAATATCACTTCTAGCATAGGACAGGTCCATCAGTAGAGAAGGATTATATAACTCTGTATAATATCACTTCAAATATAGGACAGGTCCATCAGTAGAGAAGGATTATATAACTCTGTATAATATCACTTCTAGTATAGGACAGGTCCATCAGTAGAGAAGGATTATATAACTCTGCAAAATATCACTCCTAGTATAGGACAGGTCCATCAGTAGAGAAGGATTATATAACTCTGTATAATATCACTTCTAGTATAGGACAGGTCCATCAGTAGAGAAGGATTATATAACTCTGTATAATATCACTTCTAGTATAGGACATGTTCATCAGTAGAGAAGGATTATATAACTCTGTATAATATCACTTCTAGTATAGGACAGGTCCATCAGTAGAGAAGGATTATATAACTCTGTATAATATCACTCCTAGTATAGGACAGGTCCATCAGTAGGGAAGGATTATATAACTCTGTATAATATCACTCCTAGTATAGGACAGGTCCATCAGTAGTGAAGGATTATATAACTCTGTATAATATCACTTCTAGTATAGGACAGGTCCATCAGTAGAGAAGGATTATATAACTCTGTATAATATCACTCCTAGTATAGGACAGGTCCATCAGTAGAGAAGGATTATATAACTCTGTATAATATCACTTCTAGTATAGGACAGGTCCATCAGTAGAGAAGGATTATATAACTCTGTATAATATCACTTCTAGTATAGGACAGGTCCATCAGTAGAGAAGGATTATATAACTCTGTATAATATCACTCCTAGTATAGGACAGGTCCATCAGTAGAGAAGGATTATATAACTCTGTATAATATCACTTCTAGTATAGGACAGGTCCATCAGTAGAGAAGGATTATATAACTCTGTATAATATCACTCCTAGTATAGGACAGGTCCTTCAGTAGAGAAGGATTATATAACTCTGTATAATATCACTTCTAGTATAGGACAGGTCCATCAGTAGAGAAGGATTATATAACTCTGTATAATATCACTCCTAGTATAGGACAGGTCCATCAGTAGAGAAGGATTATATAACTCTGTATAATATCACTCCTAGTATAGGACAGGTCCATCAGTAGTGAAGGATTATATAACTCTGTATAATATCACTTCTAGTATAGGACAGGTCCATCAGTAGAGAAGGATTATATAACTCTGTATAATATCACTTCTAGTATAGGACAGGTCCATAAGTAGGGAAGGATTATATAACTCTGTATAATATCACTCCTAGTATAGGACAGGTCCATCAGTAGTGAAGGATTATATAACTCTGTATAATATCACTTCTAGTATAGGACAGGTCCATCAGTAGAGAAGGATTATATAACTCTGTATAATATCACTCCTAGTATAGGACAGGTCCATCAGTAGAGAAGGATTATATAACTCTGTATAATATCACTTCTAGTATAGGACAGGTCCATGAGTAGAGAAGGATTACATAACTCTGTATAATATCACTACTAGTATAGGACAGGTCCATCAGTAGAGAAGGATTATATAACTCTGTATAATATCACTCCTAGTATAGGACAGGTCCATCAGTAGAGAAGGATTATATAACTCTGTATAATATCACTCCTAATATAGGACAGGTCCATCAGTAGAGAGGATTACATAACTCTGTATAATATCACTTCTAGCATAGGACAGGTCCATCAGTAGAGAAGGATTATATAACTCTGTATAATATCACTTCAAATATAGGACAGGTCCATCAGTAGAGAAGGATTATATAACTCTGTATAATATCACTTCTAGTATAGGACAGGTCCATCAGTAGAGAAGGATTATATAACTCTGCAAAATATCACTCCTAGTATAGGACAGGTCCATCAGTAGAGAAGGATTATATAACTCTGTATAATATCACTTCTAGTATAGGACAGGTCCATCAGTAGAGAAGGATTATATAACTATGTATAATATCACTTCTAGTATAGGACATGTTCATCAGTAGAGAAGGATTATATAACTCTGTATAATATCACTTCTAGTATAGGACAGGTCCATCAGTAGAGAAGGATTATATAACTCTGTATAATATCACTTCTAGTATAGGACAGGTCCATCAGTAGGGAAGGATTATATAACTCTGTATAATATCACTCCTAGTATAGGACAGGCCCATCAGTAGTGAAGGATTATATAACTCTGTATAATATCACTTCTAGTATAGGGCAGGTCCATCAGTAGAGAAGGATTATATAACTCTGTATAATATCACTCCTAGTATAGGACAGGTCCATCAGTAGAGAAGGATTATATAACTCTGTATAATATCACTTCTAGTATAGGACAGGTCCATCAGTAGAGAAGGATTATATAACTCTGTATAATATCACTTCTAGCATAGGACAGGTCCATCAGTAGAGAAGGATTATATAACTCTGTATAATATCACTCCTAGTATAGGACAGGTCCATCAGTAGAGAAGGATTATATAACTCTGTATAATATCACTTCTAGTATAGGACAGGTCCATCAGTAGAGAAGGATTATATAACTCTGTATAATATCACTTCTAGTATAGGACAGGTCCATCAGTAGAGAAGGATTATATAACTCTGTATAATATCACTTCTAGTATAGGACAGGTCCATCAGTAGAGAAGGATTATATAACTCTGTATAATATCACTCCTAGTATAGGACAGGTCCATCAGTAGAGAAGGATTATATAACTCTGTATAATATCACTCCTAGTATAGGACAGGTCCATCAGTAGTGAAGGATTATATAACTCTGTATAATATCACTTCTAGTATAGGACAGGTCCATCAGTAGAGAAGGATTATATAACTCTGTATAATATCACTTCTAGTATAGGACAGGTCCATAAGTAGGGAAGGATTATATAACTCTGTATAATATCACTCCTAGTATAGGACAGGTCCATCAGTAGTGAAGGATTATATAACTCTGTATAATATCACTTCTAGTATAGGACAGGTCCATCAGTAGAGAAGGATTATATAACTCTGTATAATATCACTCCTAGTATAGGACAGGTCCATCAGTAGAGAAGGATTATATAACTCTGTATAATATCACTTCTAGTATAGGACAGGTCCATCAGTAGAGAAGGATTATATAACTCTGTATAATATCACTTCTAGTATAGGACAGGTCCATCAGTAGAGAAGGATTATATAACTCTGTATAATATCACTCCTAGTATAGGACAGGTCCATCAGTAGAGAAGGATTATATAACTCTGTATAATATCACTTCTAGTATAGGACAGGTCCATCAGTAGAGAAAGATTACATAACTCTGTATAATATCACTCCTAGTATAGGACAGATCCATCAGTAGAGAAGGATTACATAACTCTGTATAATATCACTCCTAGTATAGGACAGGTCCATCAGTAGAGAAGGATTATATAACTCTGTATAATATCACTTCTAGTATAGGACAGGTCCATCAGTAGAGAAGGATTATATAACTCTGTATAATATCACTTCTAATATAGGACAGGTCCATCAGTAGAGAAGGATTATATAACTCTGTATAATATCACTTCTAGTATAGGACAGGTCCATCAGTAGAGAAGGATTATATAACTCTGTATAATATCACTTCTAGTATAGGACAGGTCCATCAGTAGAGAAGGATTATATAACTCTGTATAATATCACTCCTAGTATAGGACAGGTCCATCAGTAGAGAAGGATTATATAACTCTGTATAATATCACTTCTAGTATAGGACAGGTCCATCAGTAGAGAAGGATTATATAACTCTGTATAATATCACTCCTAGTATAGGAGAGGTCCATCAGTAGAGAAGGATTATATAACTCTGTATAATATCACTCCTAGTATAAGACAGGTCCATCAGTAGAGAAGGATTATATAACTCTGTATAATGTCACTTCTAGTATAGGACAGGTCCATCAGTAGAGAAGGATTATATAACTCTGTATAATATCACTCCTAGTATAGGACAGGTCCATCAGTAGAGAAGGATTATATAACTCTGTATAATATCACTTCTAATATAGGACAGGTCCATCAGTAGAGAAGGATTATATAACTCTGTATACTATCACTTCTAGTATAGGACAGGTCCATCAGTAGAGAAGGATTATATAACTCTGTATAATATCACTTCTAGTATAGGACAGGTCCATCAGTAGAGAAGGATTATATAACTCTGTATAATATCACTCCTAGTATAGGACAGGTCCATCAGTAGAGAAGGATTATATAACTCTGTATAATATCACTCCTAGTATAGGACAGGTCCATCAGTAGAGAAGGATTATATAACTCTGTATAATATCACTTCTAGTATAGGACAGGTCCACCAGTAGAGAAGGATTATATAACTCTGTATAATATCACTTCTAGTATAGGACAGGTCCATCAGTAGAGCAGGATTATATAACTCTGTATAATATCACTTCTAGTATAGGACAGGTCCATCAGTAGAGAAGGATTATATAACTCTGTATAATATCCCTCCTAGTATAGGACAGGTCCATCAGTAGAGAAGGATTACATAACTCTGTATAATATCACTTCTAGTATAGGACAGGTCCATGAGTAGAGAAGGATTATATAACTCTGTATAATATCACTCCTAGTATCAGACAGGTCCATCAGTAGAGAAGGATTATATAACTCTGTATAATATCACTTCTAGTATAGGACAGGTCCATGAGTAGAGAAGGATTACATAACTCTGTATAATATCACTCCTAGTATAGGACAGGTCCATCAGTAGAGAAGGATTATATAACTCTGTATAATATCACTCCTAGTATAGGACAGGTCCATCAGTTGAGAAGGATTATATAACTCTGTATAATATCACTCCTAATATAGGACAGGTCCATCAGTAGAGAGGATTACATAACTCTGTATAATATCACTTCTAGCATAGGACAGGTCCATCAGTAGAGAAGGATTATATAACTCTGTATAATATCACTTCTAGTATAGAATAGGTCCATCAGTAGAGAAGGATTATATAACTCTGTATAATATCACTTCTAGTATAGGACAGGTCCATCAGTAGAGAAGGATTATATAACTCTGCATAATATCACTCCTAGTATAGGACAGGTCCATCAGTAGAGAAGGATTATATAACTCTGTATAATATCACTTCTAGTATAGGACAGGTCCATCAGTAGAGAAGGATTATATAACTCTGTATAATATCACTTCTAGTATAGGACATGTTCATCAGTAGAGAAGGATTATATAACTCTGTATAATATCACTTCTAGTATAGGACAGGTCCATCAGTAGAGAAGGATTATATAACTCTGTATAATATCACTTCTAGTATAGGACAGGTCCATCAGTAGGGAAGGATTATATAACTCTGTATAATATCACTCCTAGTATTGGACAGGTCCATCAGTAGTGAAGGATTATATAACTCTGTATAATATCACTTCTAGTATAGGACAGGTCCATCAGTAGAGAAGGATTATATAACTCTGTATAATATCACTCCTAGTATAGGACAGGTCCATCAGTAGAGAAGGATTATATAACTCTGTATAATATCACTTCTAGTATAGGACAGGTCCATCAGTAGAGAAGGATTATATAACTCTGTATAATATCACTTCTAGTATAGGACAGGTCCATCAGTAGAGAAGGATTATATAACTCTGTATAATATCACTCCTAGTATAGGACAGGTCCATCAGTAGAGAAGGATTATATAACTCTGTATAATATCACTTCTAGTATAGGACAGGTCCATCAGTAGAGAAGGATTATATAACTCTGTATAATATCACTCCTAGTATAGGACAGGTCCATCAGTAGAGAAGGATTATATAACTCTGTATAATATCACTCCTAGTATAGGACAGGTCCATCAGTAGTGAACGATATAAAACTCTGTATAATATCACTTCTAGTATAGGACAGGTCCATCAGTAGAGAAGGATTATATAACTCTGTATAATATCACTCCTAGTATAGGACAGGTCCATCAGTAGAGAAGGATTATATAACTCTGTATAATATCACTTCTAGTATTGGACAGGTCCATCAGTGGAGAAGGATTATATAACTCTGTATAATATCACTTCTAGTATAGGACAGGTCCATCAGTAGGGAAGGATTATATAACTCTGTATAATATCACTCCTAGTATAGGACAGGTCCATCAGTAGTGAAGGATTATATAACTCTGTATAATATCACTTCTAGTATAGGACAGGTCCATCAGTAGAGAAGGATTATATAACTCTGTATAATATCACTCCTAGTATAGGACAGATCCATCAGTAGAGAAGGATTATATAACTCTGTATAATATCACTTCTAGTATAGGACAGGTCCATCAGTAGAGAAGGATTATATAACTCTGTATAATATCACTTCTAGTATAGGACAGGTCCATCAGTAGAGAAGGATTATATAACTCTGTATAATATCACTCCTAGTATAGGACAGGTCCATCAGTAGAGAAGGATTATATAACTCTGTATAATATCACTTCTAGTATAGGACAGGTCCATCAGTAGAGAAAGATTACATAACTCTGTATAATATCACTCCTAGTATAGGACAGGTCCATCAGTAGAGAAGGATTACATAACTCTGTATAATATCACTCCTAGTATAGGACAGGTCCATCAGTAGAGAAGGATTATATAACTCTGTATAATATCACTTCTAGTATAGGACAGGTCCATCAGTAGAGAAGGATTATATAACTCTGTATAATATCACTTCTAATATAGGACAGGTCCATCAGTAGAGAAGGATTATATAACTCTGTATAATATCACTTCTAGTATAGGACAGGTCCATCAGTAGAGAAGGATTATATAACTCTGTATAATATCACTTCTAGTATAGGACAGGTCCATCAGTAGAGAAGGATTATATAACTCTGTATAATATCACTTCTAGTATAGGACAGGTCCATCAGTAGAGAAGGATTATATAACTCTGTATAATATCACTTCTAGTATAGGACAGGTCCATCAGTAGAGAAGGATTATATAACTCTGTATAATATCACTCCTAGTATAGGAGAGGTCCATCAGTAGAGAAGGATTATATAACTCTGTATAATATCACTCCTAGTATAAGACAGGTCCATCAGTAGAGAAGGATTATATAACTCTGTATAATATCACTTCTAGTATAGGACAGGTCCATCAGTAGAGAAGGATTATATAACTCTGTATAATATCACTCCTAGTATAGGACAGGTCCATCAGTAGAGAAGGATTATATAACTCTGTATAATATCACTTCTAATATAGGACAGGTCCATCAGTAGAGAAGGATTATATAACTCTGTATACTATCACTTCTAGTATAGGACAGGTCCATCAGTAGAGAAGGATTATATAACTCTGTATAATATCACTTCTAGTATAGGACAGGTCCATCAGTAGAGAAGGATTATATAACTCTGTATAATATCACTCCTAGTATAGGACAGGTCCATCAGTAGAGAAGGATTATATAACTCTGTATAATATCACTCCTAGTATAGGACAGGTCCATCAGTAGAGAAGGATTATATAACTCTGTATAATATCACTTCTAGTATAGCACAGGTCCACCAGTAGAGAAGGATTATATAACTCTGTATAATATCACTTCTAGTATAGGACAGGTCCATCAGTAGAGCAGGATTATATAACTCTGTATAATATCACTTCTAGTATAGGACAGGTCCATCAGTAGAGAAGGATTATATAACTCTGTATAATATCACTCCTAGTATAGGACAGGTCCATCAGTAGAGAAGGATTACATAACTCTGTATAATATCACTTCTAGTATAGGACAGGTCCATGAGTAGAGAAGGATTATATAACTCTGTATAATATCACTCCTAGTATCAGACAGGTCCATCAGTAGAGAAGGATTATATAACTCTGTATAATATCACTTCTAGTATAGGACAGGTCCATGAGTAGAGAAGGATTACATAACTCTGTATAATATCACTCCTAGTATAGGACAGGTCCATCAGTAGAGAAGGATTATATAACTCTGTATAATATCACTCCTAGTATAGGACAGGTCCATCAGTTGAGAAGGATTTTATAACTCTGTATAATATCACTCCTAATATAGGACAGGTCCATCAGTAGAGAGGATTACATAACTCTGTATAATATCACTTCTAGCATAGGACAGGTCCATCAGTAGAGAAGGATTATATAACTCTGTATAATATCACTTCTAGTATTGGATAGGTCCATCAGTAGAGAAGGATTATATAACTCTGTATAATATCACTTCTAGTATAGGACAGGTCCATCAGTAGAGAAGGATTATATAACTCTGCATAATATCACTCCTAGTATAGGACAGGTCCATCAGTAGAGAAGGATTATATAACTCTGTATAATATCACTTCTAGTATAAGACAGGTCCATCAGTAGAGAAGGATTATATAACTCTGTATAATATCACTTCTAGTATAGGACATGTTCATCAGTAGAGAAGGATTATATAACTCTGTATAATATCACTTCTAGTATAGGACAGGTCCATCAGTAGAGAAGGATTATATAACTCTGTATAATATCACTTCTAGTATAGGACAGGTCCATCAGTAGGGAAGGATTATATAACTCTGTATAATATCACTCCTAGTATAGGACAGGTCCATCAGTAGTGAAGGATTATATAACTCTGTATAATATCACTTCTAGTATAGAACAGGTCCATCAGTAGAGAAGGATTATATAACTCTGTATAATATCACTCCTAGTATAGGACAGGTCCATCAGTAGAGAAGGATTATATAACTCTGTATAATATCACTTCTAGTATAGGACAGGTCCATCAATAGAGAAGGATTATATAACTCTGTATAATATCACTTCTAGTATAGGACAGGTCCATCAGTAGAGAAGGATTATATAACTCTGTATAATATCACTCCTAGTATAGGACAGGTCCATCAGTAGAGAAGGAATATATAACTCTGTATAATATCACTTCTAGTATAGGACAGGTCCATCAGTAGAGAAGGATTATATAACTCTGTATAATATCACTCCTAGTATAGGACAGGTCCATCAGTAGAGAAGGATTATATAACTCTGTATAATATCACTCCTAATATAGGACAGGTCCATCAGTAGTGAACGATATAAAACTCTGTATAATATCACTTCTAGCATAGGACAGGTCCATCAGTAGAGAAGGATTATATAACTCTGTATAATATCACTCCTAGTATAGGACAGGTCCATCAGTAGAGAAGGATTATATAACTCTGTATAATATCACTTCTAGTATTGGACAGGTCCATCAGTGGAGAAGGATTATATAACTCTGTATAATATCACTTCTAGTGTAGGACAGGTCCATCAGTAGAGAAGTATTATATAACTCTGTATAATATCACTTCTAGTATAGGACAGGTCCATCAGTAGGGAAGGATTATATAACTCTGTATAATATCACTCCTAGTATAGGACAGGTCCATCAGTAGTGAAGGATTATATAACTCTGTATAATATCACTTCTAGTATAGGACAGGTCCATCAGTAGAGAAGGATTATATAACTCTGTATAATATCACTCCTAGTATAGGACAGATCCATCAGTAGAGAAGGATTATATAACTCTGTATAATATCACTTCTAGTATAGGACAGGTCCATCAGTAGAGAAGGATTATATAACTCTGTATAATATCACTTCTAGTATAGGACAGGTCCATCAGTAGAGAAGGATTATATAACTCTGTATAATATCACTCCTAGTATAGGACAGGTCCATCAGTAGAGAAGGATTATATAACTCTGTATAATATCACTTCTAGTATAGGACAGGTCCATCAGTAGAGAAAGATTACATAACTCTGTATAATATCACTCCTAGTATAGGACAGGTCCATCAGTAGAGAAGGATTATATAACTCTGTATAATATCACTCCTAGTATAGGACAGGTCCATCAGTAGAGAAGGATTATATAACTCTGTATAATATCACTCCTAGTATAGGACAGGTCCATCAGTAGAGAAGGATTATATAACTCTGTATAATATCACTTCTAATATAGGACAGGTCCATCAGTAGAGAAGGATTATATAACTCTGTATAATATCACTCCTAGTATAGGACAGGTCCATCAGTAGAGAAGGATTATATAACTCTGTATAATATCACTTCTAATATAGGACAGGTCCATCAGTAGAGAAGGATTATATAACTCTGTATAATATCACTTCTAGTATAGGACAGGTCCATCAGTAGAGAAGGATTATATAACTCTGTATAATATCACTTCTAGTATAGGACAGGTCCATCAGTAGAGAAGGATTATATAACTCTGTATAATATCACTCCTAGTATAGGACAGGTCCATCAGTAGAGAAGGATTATATAACTCTGTATAATATCACTCCTAGTATAGGACAGGTCCATCAGTAGAGAAGGATTATATAACTCTGTATAATATCACTTCTAATATAGGACAGGTCCATCAGTAGAGAAGGATTATATAACTCTGTATAATATCACTTCTAGTATAGGACAGGTCCATCAGTAGAGAAGGATTATATAACTCTGTATAATATCACTTCTAGTATAGGACAGGTCCATCAGTAGAGAAGGATTATATAACTCTGTATAATATCACTTCTAGTATAGGACAGGTCCATCAGTAGAGAAGGATTATATAACTCTGTATAATATCACTCCTAGTATAGGACAAGTCCATCAGTAGAGAAGGATTATATAACTCTGTATAATGTCACTCCTAGTATAGGACAGGTCCATCAGTAGAGAAGGATTATATAACTCTGCATAATATCACTTCTAGTATAGGACAGGTCCATCAGTAGAGAAGGATTATATAACTCTGTATAATATCACTCCTAGTATAGGACAGGTCCATCAGTAGAGAAGGATTACATAACTCTGTATAATATCACTTCTAGTATAGGACAGGTCCATCAGTAGAGAAGGATTATATAACTCTGTATAATATCACTTCTAATATAGGACAGGTCCATCAGTAGAGAAGGATTACATAACTCTGTATAATATCACTTCTAGTATAGGACAGATCCATCAGTAGAGAAGGATTATATAACTCTGTATACTATCACTTCTAGTATAAGACAGGTCCATCAGTAGAGAAGTATTATATAACTCTGTATAATATCACTTCTAGTATAGGACAGGTCCATCAGTAGAGAGGGATTATATAACTCTGTATAATATCACTCCTAGTATAGGACAGGTCTATCAGTAGAGAAGGATTATATAACTCTGTATAATATCACTCCTAGTATAGGACAGGTCCATCAGTAGAGAAGGATTATATAACTCTGTATAATATCACTTCTAGTATAGGACAGGTCCATCAGTAGAGAAGGATTATATAACTCTGTATAATATCACTTCTAGTATAGGACAGGTCCATCAGTAGAGAAGGATTATATAACTCTGTATAATATCACTCCTAGTATAGGACAGGTCCATCAGTAGAGAAGGATTATATAACTCTGTATAATATCACTCCTAGTATAGGACAGGTCCATCAGTAGAGAAGGATTATATAACTCTGTATAATATCACTTCTAGTATAGGACAGGTCCATCAGTAGAGAAGGATTATATAACTCTGTATAATATCACTCCTAGTATAGGACAGGTCCATCAGTAGAGAAGGATTATATAACTCTGTATAATATCACTTCTAGTATAGGACAGGTCCATCAGTAGAGAAGGATTATATAACTCTGTATAATATCACTCCTAGTATAGGACAGGTCCATCAGTAGAGAAGGATTATATAACTCTGTATAATATCACTCCTAGTATAGGACAGGTCCATCAGTAGAGAAGGATTATATAACTCTGTATAATATCACTCCTAGTATAGGACAGGTCCATCAGTAGAGAAGGATTATACAACTTAAAGAATTCACGTCACTAGATATAACCATATGCATATGTCCCTTCTGTCATATTATTATTAATATTAAGTATATATGATAATTACACCTTATATAAGAATGCTGGATTCTGATTGGTTAATAGCCGTGATATTTTTTTACAAATTCAGGCCTTGCATTGTGAATTTGCAGATATTACCATATGTATATGTCCCCTCTGTCATATTATTATTAATATTAAATATACATTTTTGTATATGAATATACAGTCACCAATAGGTTGTCTTTTCCGTTCAACCGCATCGGTGGCGTAAAGGTTGGCGTGCTCGCCTCTAATCCGATAGATCGTGGGTTCCAGCCCCAGTCGGATCAAACCAAAGACTGAAATTGGTATTTGTTGCTTCTCTGCTAAGCACACAGCATAAAGGAGAAAGAGCAAAGACTGGTTGGCTCAGAATCAGAATAATGTGTCCGAGTGAATTGCTGAATTGGCGTTAAACAACAATCACTCACTCACTCTTTCCCGTCCATTTGGTATAGGTTTGCGTTGGTAATCATGGGTTTCGTTTCATTCCAGGTTGAAAACAACAACTTCAATAAAGACTCAAATCAATAGGAAATGCGTGGCCGTCCACCATTGAAATCTGAAGCCACGAAATCAGGTTCTTTGACGGTTCTAGCAAATTACAATGATGACAATATAAGATATAACATGTCTGTTGTTATACATCAAACATCAGGGGGTTCTGAAAGTATATATTAAATCAATATTCACATCAGGGGGTTCTGTAAGTATATATTGAATCAATATTCACATCAAGGGGTTCTATATATATATATTAAATCAATATTCACAATAGCTAACTTGAGGCAAACAAAACATTAAACAATTATATATGTATTGTATTCTTAGAAGTGGTTAACCAGAGCTTAATTCAGTTTATAAACAGAAATGTGTAAACAAAAGAGAAGGAAAAGGAAAGTTGGCTAAAATAACAGTAATATTAGTAGCAACGCGTGACTGTTATCACTTTTTTTTTATTTAAGTCTGGTGATTTTTCAATAATTAATTAGTATAATATACATTTTGTGGTACGCGCGTGCATGAGTGATTGTTGGGGTGTGAGTGAGAGGTGGTTGTTGAGGTGTGAATGAGAGGTGGTTGTTGTGGTGTGCGTGAGAGGTGATTGTTGTGGTGTGAGTGAGAGGTGATTGTTGGGGTGTGAGTGAGAGGTGATTGTTGGGGTGTGGGTGAGAGGTGATTGCTGGGGTGTGAGTGAGAGGTGGTTGTTGGGGTGTGAGTGAGAGGTGGTTGTTGGGCTGTGAATGAGAGGTGGTTGTTGGGGTGTGAGTGAGAGGTGGTTGTTGGGCTGTGAGTGAGAGGTGATTGCTTGGGTGTGAGTGAGAGGTGGTTGTTGGGGTGTGAGTGAGAGGTGGTTGTTGGGCTATGAGTGAGAGGTGGTTGTTCATTTTGTCGATTATCACTGTTTCAACTTTCTCTTCATGATCTATAATGTCCAGTTTTGTCTTTCCCACTGCTGTATTTCCCCAATTTTTTTCTTATTAAGGGAATCCCCAGGATATATAAATAGGCTGGCTACTGGTTTTAATTCGTTGTGCTTCATGAGGGAAATCCATGCTACAATAACATAGAAAAAACAGCTTTCAAGCTTTAAATGATCAAAGAATATTTTCTTTGTTGCTTGTGATACAACATCCTTTCATTTTGTAATAGTAAGATAATGACATTTCATGGTTGTTGTCATGTTACACATGTAATTAGTGTGGATTAGAAGATAATGACATTTCATGGTTGTTGTCATGTTACACATGTAATTAGTGTGGTTTAGAAGATAATGACATTTCATGATTGTTGTCATGTTACACATGTAATTAGTGTGGCTTAGAAGATAATGACATTTCATGGTTGTTGTTATGTTACACATGTAATTAGTGTCGTTTAGAAGATAATGACATTTCATGGTTGTTGTTATGTTACACATGTAATTAGTGTGGATTAGAAGATAATGACATTTCATGGTTGTTGTTATGTTACACATGTAATTAGTGTGGATTAGAAGATAATGACCTTTCATGGTTGTTGTCATGTTACACATGTAATTAGTGTGGTGTAGAAGATAATGACATTTCATGGTTGTTGTCATGTTACACGTGTAATTAGTGTGGTTTAGAAGATAATGACATTTCATGGTTGTTGTCATGTTGCACATGTAATTAGTGTGGATTAGAAGATAATGACATTTCATGGTTGTTGTCATGTTACACATGTAATTAGTGTGGTTTAGAAGATAATGACATTTCATGGTTGTTGTCATGTTACACATGTAATTAGTGTGGTTTAGAAGATAATGACATTTCATGGTTGTTGTCATGTTACACATGTAATTAGTGTGGTTTAGAAGATCATGACATTTCATGGTTGTTGTCATGTTACACGTGTAATTAGTATGGTTTAGAAGAAAATGACACTTCATGGTTGTTGTCATGTTACACATGTAATTAGTGTGGTTTAGAAGATAATGACATTTCATGGTTGTTGTCATGTTGCACATGTAGTTAGTGTGGATTAGAAGATAATGACATTTCATGGTTGTTGTCATGTTACACATGTAATTAGTGTGGTTTAGAAGATAATAACATTTCATGGTTGTTGTCATGTTACACATGTAATTAGTGTGGTTTAGAAGATAATGACATTTCATGGTTGTTGTCATGTTACACATGTAATTAGTGTGGATTAGAAGATAATGACATTTCATGGTTTCTGTCATGTTACACATGTAATTAGTGTGGTTTAGAAGATAATGACATTTCATGGTTGTTGTCATGTTGCACGTGTAATTAGTGTGGTTTAGAAGATAATGACATTTCATGGTTGTTGTCATGTTACACATGTGATTAGTGTGGTTTAGAAGATAATGACATTTCATGGTTGTTGTCATGTTGCACATGTAATTAGTGTGGTGTAGAAGATAATGACATTTCATGGTTGTTGTTATGTTACACATGTAATTAGTGTGGATGAGAAGATAATGACATTTCATGGTTGTTGTCATATTACACATGTAATTAGTGTGGTTTAGAAGATAATGACATTTCATGGTTGTTGTCATGTTACACATGTAATTAGTGTGGTTTAGAAGATAATGACATTTCATGGTTGTTGTCATGTTACACATGTAATTAGTGTGGTTTAGAAGATAATGACATTTCATGGTTGTTGTCATGTTACACATGTAATTAGTGTGGTTTAGAAGATAATGACATTTCATGGTTGTCTGTCATGTTACACATGTAATTAGTGTGGTTTAGAAGATAATGACATTTCATGGTTGTTGTCATGTTACACATGTAATTAGTGTGGTTTAGAAGATAATGACATTTCATGGTTGTTGTCATGTTACACATGTAATTAGTGTGGTTTAGAAGATAATGACATTTCATGATTGTTGTCATGTTACACATGTAATTAGTGTGGTTTAGAAGATAATGACGTTTCATGGTTGTTGTCATGTTACACATGTAATTAGTGTGGATTAGAAGATAATGACATTTCATGGTTTCTGTCATGTTACACATGTAATTAGTGTGGTTTAGAAGATAATGACATTTCATGGTTGTTGTCATGATACACATGTAATTAGTGTGGATCAGAAGATAATGACATTTCATGGTTGTTGTCATATTACACATGTAATTAGTGTGGTTTAGAAGATAATGACATTTCATGGTTGTTGTCATGATACACATGTAATTAGTGTGGATTAGAAGATAATGACATTTCATGGTTGTTGTCATGTTACACATGTAATTAGTGTGGTTTAGAAGATAATGACATTTCATGGTTGTTGTCATGATACACATGTAATTAGTGTGGTTTAGAAGATAATGACATTCCATGGATGTTGTCATGTTACACATGTAATTAGTGTGGATTAGAAGATAATGATATGTCATGGTTGTTGTCATGTTACACATGTAATTAGTGTGGTTTAGAAGATAATGACATTTCATGGTTGTTGTCATGTTGCACATGTAATTAGTGTGGCTTAGAAGATAATCACATCTCATGGTTGTTGTCATGTTACACATGTAATTAGTGTGGCTTAGAAGATAATGACATCTCATGGTTGTTCTCATGTTACACGTGTAATTAGTGTGGTTGAGAAGATAATGACATTTCATGGTTGTTGTCATGTTACACATGTAATTAGTGTGGTTTAGAAGATAATGACATTTCATGGTTGTTGTCATGTTACACATGTAATTAGTGTGGTTTAGAAGATAATGCCATTTCATGGTTGTTGTCATGTTACACATGTAATTAGTGTGGATTAGAAGATAATGACATCTCATGGTTGTTGTCATGTTACACATGTAATTAGTGTAGTTTAGAAGATAATGACATGTCATGGTTGTTGTCATGTTACACTTGTAATTAGTGTGGTTCAGACATGTCATGGTTGTTTTCATGTTACACATGTAATTAGTGTGGTTTAGAAGATAATGACATTTCATGGTTGTTGTCATGTTACACATGTAATTAGTGTGGTTTAGAAGATAATGACATTTCATTGTTGTTGTCATGTTACACATGTAATTAGTGTGGTTTAGAAGATAATGACATTTCTTGGTTGTTGTCATGTTACACATGTAGTTAGTTTGTTTTAGAAGATAATGACATTTCATGGTTGTTGTCATGTTACACATGTAATTAGTGTGGTTTAGAAGATAATGACATTTCATGGTTGTTGTCATGTTACACGTGTAGTTAGTTTGTTTTAGAAGATAATGACATTTCATGGTTGTTGTCATGTTACACATGTAATTAGTGTGGTTTAGAAGATAATGACATGTCATGGTTGTTGTCATGTTGCACATGTAATTAGTGTGGTTTAGAAGGTAATGACATTTCATGGTTGTTGTCATGTTACACATGTAATTAGTGTTGTTTAGAAGATAATGACATTTCATGGTTGTTGTCATGTTACACATGTAATTAGTGTGGCTTAGAAGATACTGACATGTCATGGTTGTTGTCATGTTACACATGTAATTAGTGTGGTTTAGAAGATAATGATATTTCATGGTTGTTGTCATGTTACACATGTAATTAGTCTGGTTCAGAAGATAATGACATTTCATTGTTGTTGTCTTGTTACACATGTAATTAGTGTGGTTCAGAAGATAATTACATGTCATGGTTGTTGTCATGTTACACATCTAATTAGTGTGATTTAGAAGATAATGACATGTCATGGTTGTTGTCATGTTACACATGTAATTAGTGTGGTTTAGAAGATAATGACATTTCATGGTTGTTGTCATGTTGCACATGTAATTAGTGTGGTTTAGAAGATAATGACATTTCATGGTTGTTGTCATGTTACACATGTAATTAGTGTGGTTTAGAAGATAATGACATGTCATGGTTGTTGTCATGTTACACATGTAATTAGTGTGGTCTAAAATATAATGACATTTCATGGTTGTTGTCATGTTACACATGTAATTAGTGTGGATTAGAAGATAATGACATTTCATGGTTGTTGTCATGTTACACATGTAATTAGTGTGGTTTAGAAGATAATGACATTTCATGGTTGTTGTCATGTTACACATGTAATTAGTGTGGTTTAGAAGATAATGACATGTCATGGTTGTTGTCATGTTACACATGTAATTAGTGTGGTGCAGACATGTCATGGTTGTTTTCATGTTACACATGTAATTAGTGTGGTTTAGAAGATAATGACATTTCATGGTTGTTGTCATGTTACAGATGTAATTAGTGTGGTTTAGAAGATAATGACATGTCATGGTTGTTGTCATGTTACACATGTAATTAGTGTGGTTTAGAAGATAATGACATTTCATGGTTGTTGTCATGTTACACATGTAATTAGTGTGGTTTAGAAGATAATGACATTTCATGGTTGTTGTCATGTTACACATGTAATTAGTGTGGTTTAGAAGATACTTACATGTCATGGTTGTTGTCATGTTACACATGTAATTAGTGTGGTTTAGAAGATAATGACATTTCATGGTTGTTGTCATGATACACATGTAATTAGTGTGGTTTAGAAGATAATGACATTCCATGGATGTTGTCATGTTACACATGTAATTAGTGTGGATTAGAAGATAATGATATGTCATGGTTGTTGTCATGTTACACATGTAATTAGTGTGGTTTAGAAGATAATGACATTTCATGGTTGTTGTCATGTTGCACATGTAATTAGTGTGGCTTAGAAGATAATCACATCTCATGGTTGTTGTCATGTTACACATGTAATTAGTGTGGCTTAGAAGATAATGACATCTCATGGTTGTTCTCATGTTACACGTGTAATTAGTGTGGTTGAGAAGATAATGACATTTCATGGTTGTTGTCATGTTACACATGTAATTAGTGTGGTTTAGAAGATAATGACATTTCATGGTTGTTGTCATGTTACACATGTAATTAGTGTGGTTTAGAAGATAATGCCATTTCATGGTTGTTGTCATGTTACACATGTAATTAGTGTGGATTAGAAGATAATGACATCTCATGGTTGTTGTCATGTTACACATGTAATTAGTGTAGTTTAGAAGATAATGACATGTCATGGTTGTTGTCATGTTACACTTGTAATTAGTGTGGTTCAGACATGTCATGGTTGTTTTCATGTTACACATGTAATTAGTGTGGTTTAGAAGATAATGACATTTCATGGTTGTTGTCATGTTACACATGTAATTAGTGTGGTTTAGAAGATAATGACATTTCATTGTTGTTGTCATGTTACACATGTAATTAGTGTGGTTTAGAAGATAATGACATTTCTTGGTTGTTGTCATGTTACACATGTAGTTAGTTTGTTTTAGAAGATAATGACATTTCATGGTTGTTGTCATGTTACACATGTAATTAGTGTGGTTTAGAAGATAATGACATTTCATGGTTGTTGTCATGTTACACGTGTAGTTAGTTTGTTTTAGAAGATAATGACATTTCATGGTTGTTGTCATGTTACACATGTAATTAGTGTGGTTTAGAAGATAATGACATGTCATGGTTGTTGTCATGTTGCACATGTAATTAGTGTGGTTTAGAAGGTAATGACATTTCATGGTTGTTGTCATGTTACACATGTAATTAGTGTTGTTTAGAAGATAATGACATTTCATGGTTGTTGTCATGTTACACATGTAATTAGTGTGGCTTAGAAGATACTGACATGTCATGGTTGTTGTCATGTTACACATGTAATTAGTGTGGTTTAGAAGATAATGATATTTCATGGTTGTTGTCATGTTACACATGTAATTAGTCTGGTTCAGAAGATAATGACATTTCATTGTTGTTGTCTTGTTACACATGTAATTAGTGTGGTTCAGAAGATAATTACATGTCATGGTTGTTGTCATGTTACACATCTAATTAGTGTGATTTAGAAGATAATGACATGTCATGGTTGTTGTCATGTTACACATGTAATTAGTGTGGTTTAGAAGATAATGACATTTCATGGTTGTTGTCATGTTGCACATGTAATTAGTGTGGTTTAGAAGATAATGACATTTCATGGTTGTTGTCATGTTACACATGTAATTAGTGTGGTTTAGAAGATAATGACATGTCATGGTTGTTGTCATGTTACACATGTAATTAGTGTGGTCTAAAATATAATGACATTTCATGGTTGTTGTCATGTTACACATGTAATTAGTGTGGATTAGAAGATAATGACATTTCATGGTTGTTGTCATGTTACACATGTAATTAGTGTGGTTTAGAAGATAATGACATTTCATGGTTGTTGTCATGTTACACATGTAATTAGTGTGGTTTAGAAGATAATGACATGTCATGGTTGTTGTCATGTTACACATGTAATTAGTGTGGTGCAGACATGTCATGGTTGTTTTCATGTTACACATGTAATTAGTGTGGTTTAGAAGATAATGACATTTCATGGTTGTTGTCATGTTACAGATGTAATTAGTGTGGTTTAGAAGATAATGACATGTCATGGTTGTTGTCATGTTACACATGTAATTAGTGTGGTTTAGAAGATAATGACATTTCATGGTTGTTGTCATGTTACACATGTAATTAGTGTGGTTTAGAAGATAATGACATTTCATGGTTGTTGTCATGTTACACATGTAATTAGTGTGGTTTAGAAGATACTTACATGTCATGGTTGTTGTCATGTTACACATGTAATTAGTGTGGTTTAGAAGATAATGACATTTCATGGTTGTTGTCATGTTACACATGTAATTAGTGTGGTTTAGAAGATAATGACATTTCATGGTTGTTTTCATGTTACACATGTAATTAGTGTGGTTTAGAAGATGATGACATTTCATAGTTGTTGTCATGTTACACATGTAAATAGTGTGGTCTAGAAGATAATGACATGTCATGGTTGTTGTCATGTTACACATGTAATTAGTGTGGTTCAGACATGTCATGGTTGTTTTCATGTTACACATATAATTAGTGTGGTTTAGAAGATCATGACATTTCATGGTTGTTGTCATGTTACAGATGTAATTAGTGTGGTTTAGAAGATAATGACATTTCATGGTTGTTGTCATGTTACACATGTAATTATTGTGGTTTAGAAGATAATGACATTTCATGGTTGTTGTCATGTTACACATGTAATTAGTGTGGTTTAGAAGACTTCTGATGAATAAAGCTGAACTACTGATCTTCTTACTTTAAGTAAGAACAAAGAGGTAGGCTGAAGCCGTAAATCGTAGATGGAGTGAAAATCAAATAACTAAATGGAACTTATTGCGTTCACTGTTAAAGATGTAGGTCAAGGTATGAAGCAGGACATCAACTATATGGCGGAATGTGAGATTAAATGATCGCACTAGATTATATTTGTTTTTCTTGAGAAGTCGATGCATCATATCTGCTTCAATCGATTAAATGAACACCTTGGCAGGACGAAAGTGCTTGCAATATTCTAACTGAGGTTCCCCTCTCCAATTCGTAAGTGACCTCAGCAGATTTCTGGCTACCATGTTTATGCCCTTGGTTTTCCTCCCACCCAATAAATTCGTATATTTTTTGGCTTTCCAATCTTTCTTTTTTTTTACTTTCAGCTGATGATGCTTGTTTCAAATTGGATATCTATGTGTTTATTTTGATGACTAGTGGACTGTTAGTATCATTCTCCCAGTAGTCAGTATTGTGGTACTGACATGGTTTATTAGACGTATTCAATATTGAACATGATTCTTAAATATCATAATCATTATTAAAACTAAGTGCCGTCGTGGTCGTGTTCTTATAGTAGTTAGATTTATGATTATCTATGTAATCAGTGCCTATCACCATTTAATGTTCGAATCCCGCTCAGGTGAGGTGTACTCGATACAGCATTATATGATAAAGTTTGTCAATGACTTACGACAAGTCGGTGGTTTACTCCAGGTACTGCGGTTTCCTCCACCAATAAAACTGACCACCACGATATAACACATATATTCCCCTATTAGAACTAAGACGTTGTCTTCCCTCTTGCATAGATAATCGTTGCTTTTTTTTTTTCCTTTTTCTTTTTGGCTGTCCTTTTTAGTTCCACAAACTTTAACATTATTTGGCGTTCTAATCTATTTACTTTCTAGAAACGTATCGTGCGCACTAAACTTGATATCTACGATTTTATTAAATCTTTGTGGGGAGTTTGTTATTTCTTTTTTTTATTAAGCCATATTACTGACTTGTTCATTTTTGGGTACATTTTTTAAATAACATAATATAGTAGTATGTACTCGCCTATTAAGAAATCAGCTTAGACACACATGAAAGCCTAAGGTTCCCTACTTAACAATAGATCTCATACAAAGGGCTAAAAAAGATTGATTTAGGTTTGCATTTTTCTTATTGAACAATATCTTTAAATCTATATAATTTAACTTTTTTGTCAATCTTCTATGCATTTAAGGCATATTTCATATTAGTATAATTTATTGCATAATTCTAGGGGTCGTCTCCAAATAGAATAGTTTCCATGGTAACTTACCAGTTTCGTTATTCTTTTTTCCATTTTGATACATTGGAGGGTATTTATAGCATGTGGCTGTTAATAGTATTCAGAGAGCTAGACTTTTGTCTACGTAATAAATCATATCAAACTTTATAATGTCTCTAAGGGTTTACATGTCCTGTTTAATGATACTAGTAGTGGCAAGATTTAGTATCGATGCATCAACTTATTCTAAAGTGATACATATCTGAAGAGACACAACTGGGTATTTATTGACAGGCTTCTAATTAGCTAGTTGGTCAGTGGATGATGCGAGGAGATATTATTTCTGGTGAGTGAACTGGAACTTATAATTCTCCCTGTTTTTAATAGGTTTCTTGTTGTTCAATCTTTTTTTTTTCTTCTTTGTAGTGTTTAGTGGACCTTTGCCCTTCTTTAATTTGTAGCTTCTGATTGATAACCACTTTGTCATCTTCAATCTTTCTTCACGTAGAGACTATTACCCGTTATGTATCAGTTCATTCCTATTCTTGATACCTATAACGGGAGATGTCAGGGTCGTAATCGTATGGTAGTTGAATTTACATACAGCTACTAATGCAATCAGTGCCTATCTGCACTAAAGTCATGGTGTCGAATCCCGCTCATGGGGAGCTGTGCTCGATACAATATTATGTGATAAAGTTTGTCAGTGACTGGCGGCAAGTTGATGATTTTCTTCGGGTACCCCAATAAAACTGACCGCAATGGTATAATTGAACTATTATTGAAAGTGGTGTTAAGCTTCATAACCCTAACCCTATGACGTATTCATAATCTATGATATAACTAGATTACATATAAATCGACATAATTATTAGTTTGAATTTACCAAATTTAGTTTGTTAATTTGTGGAAAACTTTTTTCTCAAATCTGACCTTCGTTTTTTATCCGCAGTTAAAGTTTGTATTGGTTTAGTAACTTCTTTAACAACTTCAGTTACAAGATTATAGACTTCTATTTAAGAAATAAATTATGGAAGCTAGAATATGTACGGAGTTTTAACATGGATTGGCGGATATTAGTATTTTATCCCGAGCCAGAAGCGAGGGATAAAATTTACTAATATCCGCCAATCCATGTTAACACTCAAAGCACATTCTGGCTTCCATGATTTATTTCGATTCTGATATATCTAAGAGTACAAATACGGTAGTATACTTTGATTGGAAGACGGTAATTTATATTTACGCTTGCGGAAAATGTCGCACACAATTTATGCTGCCAATGGAAAAGTCAGTCACATTCACTGGCGCATGTGCTAATGAGATTATACCGAATGGATAACTCGCTCGTTTGTTATCAAAGCGAAAAAAGGGGGTTATGTTAGAATATATGATATGATATTACCTTTCATTATTGTGATAACATTTGTTTATGACAAGTGCCTCTAGTAGTATATATTTACTTGTATCGACATGTTTACAGATTGGTCTGCGTCAGACACAGACTGTTTGGTCACTTCATAACGCAAGCTCACGATTAACTGTATCTGGTTTTTGTTAGACAAGATCAAAAATGAGTGTCGATGGGTTGGATTGATTGATTAGTATTTAACGCCATCTTTAGCAGTATTTCAGCTATATCGTGTCGTGAAAGATTGTAGGTGAGAATTATATATATATATATATAACATAAAAACTATATGATATAAAGTAATTAAGAAATGAATTACAAGAATAATTTGCTTGTTTGTCATTGAGGTGGTTAACTGCAGTGTGTAAAGATGTGCTGCTGCATGTTTCTTTCTTTGTGCATATGTATGTGCGCATGTGTGTACACCGTTAGAAAGTGGAATACGAGACGCAAGAATCATATTTCATATTTAACCTGGAAGCCGTATTAGATTTAAAGTATTAACAATAATCATATTGTCAGTATATTGTAAACATAAGATCAAGAACATCAATATAACTTGTTGACGAAAAGGAAACGATTATGACCTTTGTCATCTATGAAAAGAATGAATTACCTCCCTTTGACTCTTCTGAAACTTATAAACTTTGCTCCGTCATATATATTTCCGATTATTCTTTAATCAATTTTATAAATATACATAATTCAGATTTCAATATTTTCAAAAAGGTTCTGAACTTAACACACAAATACGGGAAACTTTAACTCCACATACAAGATAAATACACATATATTCCACATCAACCAGACAACAGGGAAAGCCTCTAAGACCCTTGGCTTCCTCAGGAGAAATCTGGTAAGATGTACTACCAAAACCAAAGCAACAGCCTACACCACTCTAGTGCGACCTGCTTTGGAGTATGCTTCCCCAGATTACCACTACAAGAGACATAGAGCAAGTTCAAAGGCGGGCGCTCGCTTTGTCTATAACTATTACCAGGACAACTCCCCAGGCTGTGTAACAAACTTGCTAAACAGTCTTCAATGGGAATCCCTCCAGCAAAAACGATGGAAACAATCCCTTGTAATGTGCTACAAGATCCACCATCAGCTTATTGCCATTGAACCAGCCAACAATTACACAGCAGGGGACTCCAGAACAAGAGGAAACCATAAACTCAGACAGATCAGAGCCAAGAAGGACACATACCAACATTCCTTCTTCCCGAGATCCATCAGGGAATGGAACCAAGTACCATCTTCAGTTGTAGATGCTGGTTCCCTAGAGGACTTTAAGGTCAGGTTGAATTCCATCCCCTGGCTTTCATCACAACACAGATAAACGACAGGACAGCCGTACGATGTATATATTGTACATGATTTTTATTTGTATATACCATCCATCTCTTTGGACTTTTACCTGTTTTGGAGGGGCACCCTGTCTGATTGTTTATGCGCCCGAGTCACACACACTCAGTAACTACAGAGGTCCGACTCGTATCCGGGAAGAGGAAGGAATGTAAAATATGACCGTGAATGGGAAAATAATTAGTTCCATAACTTCCGTTAATAGTACCCATTTTGAAAATAATGTAAACACATTGAAACCTCTATTGATAAAATTGATGAAAGCAACCTTTTTTTTCGAAAAAAAAATAATTCTAAAATGGATTATTCATTGTTAATCCAAATCACAGCAGGTATATACGATATATTCTGTACATATACCTGCTGTGATTTGGATTAACAATGAATAATCCATTTTAGAATTTTTTTTTTTTTATTATTTATTTTTGGAGGGGTTGTTGTTGTTTTGTTTTTATGGTTGGACAAAAGATGACCTGCGTACACTTAATAGCTTTTACTATACTGATGCTAGTACGATTCTGAATCATTTGTCCTTCAAATCTTTTTTTGTGCAAGGTAAATGTGACAAGCAGATCAACTCTAAAAAGTTAGCAATACTTGTGCAAGTATCCAGCCTTTTCATTGGTACAAGTAGATACGTGTAAATAAACATTTTTATCGGCAATTTATTGTGTTCCTTTGATCTCACCGAATGATATTGCCAGTATCAACAAATTGATTCGAATACCTAAAATAATCGGTCAGTGTGACGTCAAGCTCATAATCATGTTACCAATACAAATGACAACATAAGTTTTGAATGTTCCTACAAACGCTATCACTAGTATCACAACTCGTCCCATCGGACTCGCAGCAATACTAGTGTTAACGTCTGTCTCGACTTCATAGCTGCCGTTATACTATATGTATTTTGTGCTAGAAAACGATATCATGTCTAGAGTGGATCGTGCTACCTCACTGATAATCATGTTTTCAATTTAGTGTCTGATCCCTCACTTCTTCTGCATACTCATCTGAACGTTTAATTTTTGTAATCTCGGTTATGATGTTTTCTACATATGGTAGATCGATGGTCCAATGTCACACCTACCAAAACTTGTGCCAGTTTGTATCACTATAGTTGCAATTTATGACAGCATAGTGATAAAGATTAATACATGTACTTGCTAAGCCTTAGCATATCCTATTCGCACAAGTTTCTGGTTAAGCTTGCCGTCCGTTATATTCAGTTTACCGTTTCGGTGCATATTGTTATTAGCATAATGTGATATTTTCAAAACTAGTCAATTTGCAGATCCCGTTTATATTGTAGACTAGAGTTCAATCAAGTTGTCACTTGACTTTAAATTTCGTACTTTGAATTGACGATGTCATAATAAATATGTAGTTCTCCCATTTTTGCAAATGACCAAAGGAATGGAGAGGGAAATCACGGCCCGTGGCAAGCTTTATCAGTTGTTTCTACTTACATGAAAAAGCGGACTTGTGTTCGTTCGCGTTCGTCCTTTGTTTTGATTCACTGGTACAAAAGACAAAAGAAGAATATACTACAGTATAAAATCATCGCCAGTTCTATATACTATTCCAGACCATCAATCTACAAATCAAATTTATCAATGAACAATGTCCTACACATATTTTACTGTGTATTTGTCTATGCTATGCTTACGACAAAATGACTCACCAAATTTGTATTTTATATCTTTTCATGTGTGTTCTGTGTATTTACTGACGAGGTGACATATTGTATTGGTTTAACGGCTTCTTGACAACTCAGTTATACCATATTTCATTACGAGCTTTCAGTCTATTATTAAATCTGACATGATTTTGTCTGTTATTGTTGTATGACGTCTTTAGTATTGATATGATTATCAGAACGGTCGTATGATTTTATAATCATTTGTTAGAGCCAACATACTTCACACAAAGTTTTATAATCATTTGTAAAGAGCCAACATGCTTCACACAAAGTTTTATAATCATTTGTTAAGAGCCAACATACTTCACACAAATTTTTATAATCATTTGTTAAGAGCCAACATACTTCACACAAAGTTTTATAATCATTTGTTAAGAGCCAACATACTTCACACAAAGTTTTATAATCATTTGTTAAGAGCCAACATACTTCACACAAAGTTCTATAATCATTTGTTAAGAGCCAACATGCTTCACACAAAGTTTTATAATCATTTGTTAAGAGCCAACATACTTCACACAAAGTTTTATAATCATTTGTTAAGAGCCAACATACTTCACACAAAGTTTTATAATCATTTGTTAAGAGCCAACATACTTCACACAAAGTTCTATAATCATTTGTTAAGAGCCAACATGCTTCACACAAAGTTTTATAATCATTTGTTAAGAGCCAACATACTTCACACAAAGTTTTATAATCATTTGTTAAGAGCCAACATACTTCACACAAAGTTTTATAATCATTTGTTAAGAGCCAACATACTTCACACAAAGTTCTATAATCATTTGTTAAGAGCCAACATACTTCACACAAAGTTTTATAATCATTTGTTAAGAGCCAACATGCTTCACACAAAGTTTTATAATCATTTGTTAAGAGCCAACATACTTCACACAAAGTTTTATAATCATTTGTTAAGAGCCAACATACTTCACACAAAGTTTTATAATCATTTGCTAAGAGCCAACATACTTCACACAAAGTTTTATAATCATTTGTAAAGAGCCAACATACTTCACACAAAGTTGTATAATCATTTGTTAAGAGCCAACATACTTCACACAAAGTTTTATAATCATTTGTTAAGAGCCAAAATACTTCACACAAAGTTTTATAATCATTTGTTAAGAGCCAACATACTTCACACAAAGTTTTATAATCATTTGTTAAGAGCCAACATACTTCACACAAAGTTTTATAATCATTTGTTAAGAGCCAACATGCTTCACACAAAGTTTTATAATCATTTGTTAAGAGCCAACATACTTCACACAAAGTTTTATAATCATTTGTTAAGAGCCAACATACTTCACACAAAGTTTTATAATCATTTGTTAAGAGCCAACATACTTCACACAAAGTTTTATAATCATTTGTTAAGAGCCAACATACTTCACACAAAGTTTTATAATCATTTGTTAAGAGCCAACATACTTCACACAAAGTTTTATAATCATTTGTTAAGAGCCAACATACTTCACACAAAGTTTTATAATCATTTGTTAAGAGCCAACATACTTCACACAAAGTTTTATAATCATTTGTTAAGAGCCAACATGCTTCACACAAAGTTTTATAATCATTTGTTAAGAACCAACATACTTCACACAAAGTTTTATAATCATTTGTTAAGAGCCAACATACTTCACACAAAGTTTTATAATCATTTGTTAAGAGCCAACATACTTCACACAAAGTTTTATAATCATTTGTTAAGAGCCAACATACTTCACACAAAGTTTTATAATCATTTGTTAAGAGCCAACATACTTCACACAAAGTTTTATAATCATTTGTTAAGAGCCAACATGCTTCACACAAAGTTTTATAATCATTTGTTAAGAGCCAACATACTTCACACAAAGTTTTATAATCATTTGTTAAGAGCCAACATACTTCACACAAAGTTTTATAATCATTTGTTAAGAGCCAACATACTTCACACAAAGTTTTATAATCATTTGTTAAGAGCCAACATACTTCACACAAAGTTTTATAATCATTTGTTAAGAGCCAACATACTTCACACAAAGTTTTATAATCATTTGTTAAGAGCCAACATGCTTCACACAAAGTTTTATAATCATTTGTTAAGAGCCAACATACTTCACACAAAGTTTTATAATCATTTGTTAAGAGCCAACATACTTCACACAAAGTTTTATAATCATTTGTTAAGAGCCAACATACTTCACACAAAGTTGTATAATCATTTGTTAAGAGCCAACATACTTCACACAAAGTTTTATAATCATTTGTTAAGAGCCAACATACTTCACACAAAGTTTTATAATCATTTGTTAAGAGCCAACATACTTCACACAAAGTTTTATAATCATTTGTTAAGAGCCAACATACTTCACACAAAGTTTTATAATCATTTGTTAAGAGCCAACATACTTCACACAAAGTTTTATAATCATTTGTTAAGAGCCAACATACTTCACACAAAGTTTTATAATCATTTGTTAAGAGCCAACATGCTTCACACAAAGTTTTATAATCATTTGTTAAGAGCCAACATACTTCACACAAAGTTTTATAATCATTTGTTAAGAGCCAACATACTTCACACAAAGTTTTATAATCATTTGTTAAGAGCCAACATACTTCACACAAAGTTTTATAATCATTTGTTAAGAGCCAACATACTTCACACAAAGTTTTATAATCATTTGTTAAGAGCCAACATACTTCACACAAAGTTCTATAATCATTTGTTAAGAGCCAACATACTTCACACAAAGTTTTATAATCATTTGTTAAGAGCCAACATACTTCACACAAAGTTTTATAATCATTTGTTAAGAGCCAACATACTTCACACAAAGTTTTATAATCATTTGTTAAGAGCCAACATGCTTCACACAAAGTTTTATAATCATTTGTTAAGAGCCAACATGCTTCACACAAAGTTTTATAATCATTTGTTAAGAGCCAACATACTTCACACAAAGTTTTATAATCATTTGTTAAGAGCCAACATACTTCACACAAAGTTTTATAATCATTTGTTAAGAGCCAACATACTTCACACAAAGTTTTATAATCATTTGTTAAGAGCCAACATACTTCACACAAAGTTTTATAATCATTTGTTAAGAGCCAACATACTTCACACAAAGTTTTATAATCATTTGTTAAGAGCCAACATGCTTCACACAAAGTTTTATAATCATTTGTTAAGAGCCAACATACTTCACACAAAGTTTTATAATCATTTGTTAAGAGCCAACATACTTCACACAAAGTTTTATAATCATTTGTTAAGAGCCAACATACTTCACACAAAGTTTTATAATCATTTGTTAAGAGCCAACATACTTCACACAAAGTTTTATAATCATTTGTTAAGAGCCAACATACTTCACACAAAGTTTTATAATCATTTGTTAAGAGCCAACATACTTCACACAAAGTTTTATAATCATTTGTTAAGAGCCAACATACTTCACACAAAGTTTTATAATCATTTGTTAAGAGCCAACATACTTCACACAAAGTTTTATAATCATTTGTTAAGAGCCAACATACTTCACACAAAGTTTTATAATCATTTGTTAAGAGCCAACATGCTTCACACAAAGTTTTATAATCATTTGTTAAGAACCAACATACTTCACACAAAGTTTTATAATCATTTGTTAAGAGCCAACATACTTCACACAAAGTTTTATAATCATTTGTTAAGAGCCAACATACTTCACACAAAGTTTTATAATCATTTGTTAAGAGCCAACATACTTCACACAAAGTTTTATAATCATTTGTTAAGAGCCAACATGCTTCACACAAAGTTTTATAATCATTTGTTAAGAGCCAACATGCTTCACACAAAGTTTTATAATCATTTGTTAAGAGCCAACATACTTCACACAAAGTTTTATAATCATTTGTTAAGAGCCAACATACTTCACACAAAGTTTTATAATCATTTGTTAAGAGCCAACATACTTCACACAAAGTTTTATAATCATTTGTTAAGAGCCAACATACTTCACACAAAGTTTTATAATCATTTGTTAAGAGCCAACATACTTCACACAAAGTTTTATAATCATTTGTTAAGAGCCAACATGCTTCACACAAAGTTTTATAATCATTTGTTAAGAGCCAACATACTTCACACAAAGTTTTATAATCATTTGTTAAGAGCCAACATACTTCACACAAAGTTTTATAATCATTTGTTAAGAGCCAACATACTTCACACAAAGTTTTATAATCATTTGTTAAGAGCCAACATACTTCACACAAAGTTTTATAATCATTTGTTAAGAGCCAACATACTTCACACAAAGTTTTATAATCATTTGTTAAGAGCCAACATGCTTCACACAAAGTTTTATAATCATTTGTTAAGAGCCAACATACTTCACACAAAGTTTTATAATCATTTGTTAAGAGCCAACATACTTCACACAAAGTTTTATAATCATTTGTTAAGAGCCAACATACTTCACACAAAGTTTTATAATCATTTGTTAAGAGCCAACATACTTCACACAAAGTTTTATAATCATTTGTTAAGAGCCAACATACTTCACACAAAGTTCTATAATCATTTGTTAAGAGCCAACATACTTCACACAAAGTTTTATAATCATTTGTTAAGAGCCAACATACTTCACACAAAGTTTTATAATCATTTGTTAAGAGCCAACATACTTCACACAAAGTTTTATAATCATTTGTTAAGAGCCAACATGCTTCACACAAAGTTTTATAATCATTTGTTAAGAGCCAACATGCTTCACACAAAGTTTTATAATCATTTGTTAAGAGCCAACATACTTCACACAAAGTTTTATAATCATTTGTTAAGAGCCAACATACTTCACACAAAGTTTTATAATCATTTGTTAAGAGCCAACATACTTCACACAAAGTTTTATAATCATTTGTTAAGAGCCAACATACTTCACACAAAGTTTTATAATCATTTGTTAAGAGCCAACATACTTCACACAAAGTTTTATAATCATTTGTTAAGAGCCAACATGCTTCACACAAAGTTTTATAATCATTTGTTAAGAGCCAACATACTTCACACAAAGTTTTATAATCATTTGTTAAGAGCCAACATACTTCACACAAAGTTTTATAATCATTTGTTAAGAGCCAACATACTTCACACAAAGTTTTATAATCATTTGTTAAGAGCCAACATACTTCACACAAAGTTTTATAATCATTTGTTAAGAGCCAACATACTTCACACAAAGTTTTATAATCATTTGTTAAGAGCCAACATACTTCACACAAAGTTTTATAATCATTTGTTAAGAGCCAACATACTTCACACAAAGTTTTATAATCATTTGTTAAGAGCCAACATACTTCACACAAAGTTTTATAATCATTTGTTAAGAGCCAACATACTTCACACAAAGTTTTATAATCATTTGTTAAGAGCCAACATGCTTCACACAAAGTTTTATAATCATTTGTTAAGAGCCAACATACTTCACACAAAGTTTTATAATCATTTGTTAAGAGCCAACATACTTCACACAAAGTTTTATAATCATTTGTTAAGAGCCAACATACTTCACACAAAGTTTTATAATCATTTGTTAAGAGCCAACATACTTCACACAAAGTTTTATAATCATTTGTTAAGAGCCAACATACTTCACACAAAGGCAATTCTAACTCACAACGTTAGTGGTAATATACACTGAATGCATACAACTGTCGTTGTAAGTTCGAATCCCGTTCAGGCGAGGTGTACTCGATACAACATTATGTGATACAGTTTGTCAGTGACTTGCGATATGTCGGTGGTTTTCTCCCGGGACTTCGGTTTCCTCCACCAATTAAACTGATCGACGCGATATAACTGAACTATTGTTGAAAGTGGCGTTAAAAACTATAACCCCACTCCCTCACACAGAGGCTTCTCAACAAAAAAGAAAAACAAGTTGTCTTGATACTTTAATTTTACCTTGAGCTACATGTATATAGACCTTGCCGTTTACATTTACACTTTTAACAACGTCACCGTATTCTGTGTATTAAACTATTAAATCAATGATTTTTATAGAATCGTTTCATCTTATATTGAAAACGTTTTTTTTGGGGGGTGGGGGGTGGGGGGGGGGGGGGGTGGGTTCCATGATATAAGCACCTTGTTGAAAAATATTCTGTCTGTTACAAACAGATGAAGTAAGATGATATTGGCAATTAGACTATTATGTCTTCGATAGCCTTGTAAACTATCTTATATTGATCGTCTCACTATTATGTCTTACGATAGCCTTATAAACTATCTTATATTTATCGTCTCACTTTTATGTCTTACGATAGCCTTGTAAACTATCTTATATTTATCGTCGCACTATTATGTCTTACGATAGCCTTATAAACTATCTTATATTTATCGTCTCACTATTATGTCGTACGATAGCCTTATAAACTATCTTATATTTATCGTCTCACTATTATGTCGTACGATAGCCTTGTAAACTATCTTATATTTATCGTCGCACTATTATGTCTTACGATAGCCTTATAAACTATCTTATATTTATCGTCTCACTATTATGTCGTACGATGGCCTTGTAAACTATCTTATATTTATCGTCTCACTATTATGTCTTACGATTGCCTTGTAAACTATCTTATATTTATCGTCTCACTATTATGTCTTACGATAGCCTTATAAACTATCTTATATTTATCGTCGCACTATTATGTCTTACGATAGCCTTATAAACTATCTTATATTGATCGTCTCACTATTATGTCTTACGATTGCCTTGTAAACTATCTTATATTTATCGTCTCACTATTATGTCTTACGATAGCCTTGTAAACTATCTTATATTTATCGTCGCACTATTATGTCTTACGATAGCCTTATAAACTATCTTATATTTATCGTCTCACTATTATGTCGTACGATGGCCTTGTAAACTATCTTATATTTATCGTCTCACTATTATGTCTTACGATTGCCTTGTAAACTATCTTATATTTATCGTCTCACTATTATGTCTTACGATAGCCTTATAAACTATCTTATATTTATCGTCTCACTATTATGTCGTACGATGGCCTTGTAAACTATCTTATATTTATCGTCTCACTATTATGTCTTACGATGACCTTGTAAACTATCTTATATTTATCGTCTCACTATTATGTCTTACGATAGCCTTATAAACTATCTTATATTTATCGTCTCACTATTATGTCGTACGATGGCCTTGTAAACTATCTTATATTTATCGTCTCACTATTATGTCTTACGATGACCTTATAAACTATCTTATATTTATCGTCTCACTATTATGTCGTACGATGGCCTTGTAAACTATCTTATATTTATCGTCTCACTATTATGTCTTACGATAGCCTTATAAACTATCTTATATTTATCGTCTCACTATTATGTCGTACGATAGCCTTATAAACTATCTTATATTGATCGTCTCACTATTATGTCGTACGATAGCCTTATAAACTATCTTATATTTATCGTCTCACTATTATGTCTTACGATAGCCTTGTAAACTATCTTATATTTATCGTCTCACTATTATGTCTTACGATGGCCTTGTAAACTATCTTATATTTATCGTCTCACTATTATGTCTTACGATAGCCTTATAAACTATCTTATATTTATCGTCTCACTATTATGTCTTACGATAGCCTTATAAACTATCTTATATTTATCGTCTCACTATTATGTCTTACGATGACCTTGTAAACTATCTTATATTTATCGTCTCACTATTATGTCTTACGATAGCCTTGTAAACTATCTTATATTTATCGTCTCACTATTATGTCTTACGATAGCCTTGTAAACTATCTTATATTGATCGTCTCACTATTATGTCTTACGATAGCCTTATAAACTATCTTATATTTATCGTCTCACTATTATGTCTTACGATAGCCTTATAAACTATCTTATATTTATCGTCTCACTATTATGTCTTACGATGACCTTGTTAACTATCTTATATTTATCGTCTCACTATTATGTCTTACGATAGCCTTATAAACTATCTTATATTTATCGTCTCACTATTATGTCTTACGATAGCCTTATAAACTATCTTATATTTATCGTCTCACTATTATGTCTTACGATAGCCTTATAAACTATCTTATATTTATCGTCTCACTATTATGTCTTACGATAGCCTTATAAACTATCTTATATTTATCGTCTCACTATTATGTCTTACGATAGCCTTATAAACTATCTTATATTTATCGTCTCACTATTATGTCTTACGATAGCCTTATAAACTATCTTATATTTATCGTCTCACTATTATGTCTTACGATGACCTTGTAAACTATCTTATATTTATCGTCTCACTATTATGTCTTACGATAGCCTTGTAAACTATCTTATATTGATCGTCTCACTATTATGTCTTACGATGGCCTTGTAAACTATCTTATATTTATCGTCTCACTATTATGTCTTACGATGGCCTTATAAACTATCTTATATTTATCGTCTCACTATTATGTCTTACGATAGCCTTGTAAACTATCTTATATTGATCGTCTCACTATTATGTCTTACGATAGCCTTGTCAACTATCTTATATTTATCGTCTCACTATTATGTCTTACGATGGCCTTGTAAACTATCTTATATTTATCGTCTCACTATTATGTCTTACGATAGCCTTATAAACTATCTTATATTTATCGTCTCACTATTATGTCTTACGATAGCCTTGTAAACTATCTTATATTTATCGTCTCACTATTATGTCGTACGATAGCCTTATATACTATCTTATATTTATCGTCTCACTATTATGTCTTACGATGACCTTGTAAACTATCTTATATTTATCGTCTCACTATTATGTCTTACGATAGCCTTGTAAACTATCTTATATTTATCGTCTCACTATTATGTCTTACGATGGCCTTGTAAACTATCTTATATTTATCGTCTCACTATTATGTCTTACGATAGCCTTATAAACTATCTTATATTTATCGTCTCACTATGATGTCTTACGATAGCCTTATAAACTATCTTATATTTATCGTCTCACTATTATGTCTTACGATGGCCTTGTAAACTATCTTATATTTATCGTCTCACTATTATATCTTACGATAGCCTTATAAACTATCTTATATTTATCGTCTCACTATTATGTCTTACGATAGCCTTATAAACTATCTTATATTTATCGTCTCACTATTATGTCTTACGATAGCCTTATAAACTATCTTATATTGATCGTCTCACTATTATGTCTTACGATGGCCTTGTAAACTATCTTATATTTATCGTCTCACTATTATGTCTTACGATAGCCTTATAAACTATCTTATATTTATCGTCTCACTATTATGTCTTACGATAGCCTTATAAACTATCTTATATTTATCGTCTCACTATTATGTCTTACGATAGCCTTATAAACTATCTTATATTTATCGTCTCACTATTATGTCTTACGATGGCCTTGTAAACTATCTTATATTTATCGTCTCACTATTATGTCTTACGATGGCCTTGTAAACTATCTTATATTTATCGTCTCACTATTATGTCTTACGATGGCCTTGTAAAGTATCTTATATTTATCGTCTCACTATTATGTCGTACGATCACCTTGTAAACTATCTTATATTTATCGTCTCACTATTATGTCTTACGATAGCCTTATAAACTATCTTATATTTATCGTCTCACTATTATGTCTTACGATGGCCTTGTAAACTATCTTATATTTATCGTCTCACTATTATGTCTTACGATGGCCTTGTAAACTATCTTATATTTATCGTCTCACTATTATATCTTACGATAGCCTTATAAACTATCTTATATTGATCGTCTCACTATTATGTCTTACGATAGCCTTATAAACTATCTTATATTTATCGTCTCACTATTATGTCTTACGATGACCTTGTCAACTATCTTATATTTATCGTCTCACTATTATGTCTTACGATAGCCTTGTAAACTATTTTATATTTATCGTCTCACTATTATGTCTTACGATGGCCTTGTAAACTATCTTATATTTATCGTCTCACTATTATATCTTACGATAGCCTTATAAACTATCTTATATTGATCGTCTCACTATTATGTCTTACGATAGCCTTATAAACTATCTTATATTTATCGTCTCACTATTATGTCTTACGATAGCCTTATAAACTATCTTATATTTATCGTCTCACTTTTATGTCTTACGATAGCCTTATAAACTATCTTATATTTATCGTCTCACTATTATGTCTTACGATAGCCTTATAAACTATCTTATATTTATCGTCTCACTATTATGTCTTACGATGGCCTTGTAAACTATCTTATATTGATCGTCTCACTATTATGTCTTACGATAGCCTTATAAACTATCTTATATTTATCGTCTCACTATTATGTCGTACTATGGCCTTGTAAACTATCTTATATTTATCGTCTCACTATTATGTCTTACGATGGCCTTGTAAACTATCTTATATTTATCGTCTCACTATTATGTCTTACGATAGCCTTATAAACTATCTTATATTTATCGTCTCACTATTATGTCTTACGATAGCCTTGTAAACTATCTTATATTTATCGTCTCACTATTATGTCTTACGATAGCCTTGTAAACTATCTTATATTTATCGTCTCACTATTATGTCTTACGATAGCCTTGTAAACTATCTTATATTTATCGTCTCACTATTATGTCTTACGATAGCCTTATAAACTATCTTATATTTATCGTCTCACTATTATGTCTTACGATAGCCTTGTAAACTATCTTATATTTATCGTCTCACTATTATGTCGTACGATAGCCTTGTAAACTATTTTATATTTATCGTCTCACTATTATGTCTTACGATAGCCTTGTAAACTATCTTATATTTATCGTCTCACTATTATGTCTTACGATAGCCTTGTAAACTATCTTATATTTATCGTCTCACTATTATGTCTTACGATAGCCTTATAAACTATCCTATATTTATCGTCTCACTATTATATCTTACGATAGCCTTATAAACTATCTTATATTTATCGTCTCACTTTAATAGAACCAATGATTTGCAAATGAATTTGAATTTGAATTTTGGTGTTTAACGCCACTTTCAGCAATATTACAGCTTTATCATGACGACCAGTTTTAGTGGTGGAGGAAGCCGGAGTATCAGGAGTGAACCACCGACCTTGGCCAAGCAACTGGTAAACTTTATCACTTGCGGCTGCGAGTCAAGTGCACGACCTAACTCATTGAGCCATCTGGGTCCTACAACGACCTAACTCATCGAGCCACCCGGGTCCTACAACGACCTAACTCACTGAGCCACCAGGGCCCCGATTTACAAATGAAAACTTCTGTTGTCATGAAGATGTATTGATTTTTCCTCTTTTTACGGCTTTTTATTTTATTGGATTTAGAAACCGTTCCAACAGTGTGCTATTTTTTCTTCATTTTGTCATTAAATAATTACAAGATTCTTTCCTTTCCTAATTCATGACTTATCACAGAATTTGTAGCTAAAGTAACGCGACGGATGTCACTGGTGGAGCAGAAACTGTTGGCCTTTCCGGAGCACCTGAGTTCACCCCCGGTTTTTAGTGGGGTTCGTGTATCTCGATCTTTTGTTTCCTGTGTTCTGTTTTGTAGATCGTTGTTTGTCCATTTGTCCTTTTTTCCTTTAGCAATTTGTTGTCTGTCCTTTCATTTACGGATTCTGATTGCCCCTTTGATATCTTCAAACTCTTCTTATGTTGATCGCATCTATCCATTTTTTTTCCAAACCTTTATCTCATTGATATCTGTCAGATATTTACAAATAATATACTAAGCAAAGAGTCCCTAATTACCATATAGGATTAATTACTTTTCAGATCCTTATGACTTCTTGTTCATTAAACTGAAAGCATAAAATAATAGTTTATATATTGTTTCTTTAGGGAAGACAAACAATTAAAGAACAAAAGACAATGGCAAAAAACAAATATTGTTGACAAAATAATAGATCCACGGAACAACAAACATAACATGTATTCAAGGTCACGTCCATTGTAAAGAAAGGCATTGTTATATATTCACCTATGTAATGGTTCCCATGGCAATATCTTTAAGAGATGTCAATGAACATAGATCTTTAAAACGAGACTTTATGCAGCAAAACTAATTTTATTTTTACTTTCTCGGGAAAAAATGGACTGAACTTGGCCACACAACATTATTTACTAATTTCTTTTCGAAATTTGAGACGTAGATAAAAAATAACTTATTTAATTATCAATAATTACAAAGGAAAATGTCGAATTTACCGATACAGATACGATCAAATAGCATATTGTTATCATTACACAACTTAAAAGGATCCACAAAGATGTTGATGTACATAGTTATCGTCTTTTAAAAAAATGAAAGAAAATTAAATTAATAAAAAAAAATCATTGTTTGTCCCTTTTTTGTTTTTTCTGTTTATCATTGTATTGTCTGTCCTTCCATTTACAGTTTCTGATTACCATTGAGGCTGTCGTAGAAGTGATCGCTGATTACCATTGAGGCTGTCGTAGAAGTGATCGCTGATTACCATTGGGGCTGTCGTAGAAGTGATCGTTAGTGCCTATTACCACTAAAGTTGTGAGTTTGAATCTCTCACATGGTAAAGGTGTACTCGATACAACAATATGTGATCAAGTTTGTCAGTGACTTGTGACAGATCGGAGATTTACTCCGGTTTTCTCCGCCAATAAAACTGCACCCCACGATATAACTGATATAACACTTTAGCCCATAATTTCCTTGTCTTGTGTTATTGAATATTGTTCATATACCAAATATGTTGTAATTGAAGGAAATGCTTTTGAGCTGATACTCATTCAATCTAATCTGGCTTAGACTGCCTAAATTAGTAATAATTGGTAATCATGGCACTCGACAAAGAAAGTATGGGCTAAATTGATTATACAATACCTGGTCATTAGTATATGAAAAAGAATGCATCTCGGCTTCGCTTCAAGGCATTATTTTTCTATGACCAGGTATTGAATAACCTATACGTCATCGTACACCTGCCCTCTTCATCGATTTACCCGTTTGATATCTTCACACCTTTCTAATGAAATCTGTAACTATTAGACTTAACCTTTTATTTATAGCATCGGTTTAATAACACAACATCAATGTGTTAGCATACTATATATATATATAATACAATAGGAAGAACATACTTGTAGGTAGATTAGATTTGTAGATGTACAAGTTGTTTCTCATTATAACACTGAATATATTCCACAATTAACAGTTCATGTGTTCTAGTATGTTCTTCTATATTAGAAATGTAAAGCAAAATTATGTGAATGATTGCTAAAGTATCACAGGTTAAGTTGGTTAAAGTATCACAGGTTAAGTTGGTTAAAATATCACAGGTTAAGTTTGTTAAAGTATCACAGGTTAAGTTTGTTAAAGTATTACAGGTTAAGTTTGCTAAAGTATCACAGGTTAAGTTTGTTAAAGTATCACAGATTAAGTTGGTTAAAGTATCACAGATTAAGTTAGTTAAAGTATCACAGATTAAGTTGGTTAAAGTATCACAGATTAAGTTTGTTAAAGTATTACAGGTTAAGTTTGTTAAAGTATTACAGGTTAAGTTTGTTAAAGTATTACAGGTTAAGTTTGTTAAAGTATTACAGGTTAAGTTTGTTAAAGTATTACAGGTTAAGTTTGTTAAAGTATTACAGGTTAAGTTTGTTAAAGTATTACAGGTTAAGTTTGTTAAAGTATCACAGGTTAAGTTTGTTAAAGTATTACAGGTTAAGTTTGTTAAGTATTACAGGTTAAGTTTGTTAAAGTATTACAGGTTAAGTTTGTTAAGTATTACAGGTTAAGTTTGTTAAAGTATTACAGGTTAAGTTTGTTAAAGTATTACAGGTTAAGTTTGTTAAAGTATCACAGGTTAAGTTTGTTAAAGTATTACAGGTTAAGTTTGTTAAAGTATCACAGGTTAAGTTTGTTAAAGTATTACAGGTTAAGTTTGTTAAAGTATCACAGGTTAAGTTTGTTAAAGTATCACAGGTTAAGTTTGTTAAAGTATCACAGGTTAAGTTTGTTAAAGTATCACAGGTTAAGTTTGTTAAAGTATCACAGGTTAAGTTTGCTAAAGTATCACAGGTTAAGTTTGTTAAAGTATCACAGGTTAAGTTTGTTAAAGTATCACAGGTTAAGTTTGTTAAAGTATTACAGGTTAAGATTGTTAAAGTATTACAGGTTAAGATAGTTAAAGTATCACAGGTTAAGTTTGTTAAAGTATCACAGGTTAAGTTTGTTAAAGTATCACAGGTTAAGATAGTTAAAGTATCACAGGTTAAGTTTGTTAAAGTATTACAGGTTAAGATTACTAAAGTATCACAGATTAAGTTGGTTAAAGTATCACAGGTTAAGTTTGTTAAAGTATCACAGATTAAGTTGGTTAAAGTATCACAGATTAAGTTGGTTAAAGTATCACAGGTTAAGTTTGTTAAAGTATCACAGGTTAAGTTTGTTAAAGTATTACAGGTTAAGTTTGTTAAGTATTACAGGTTAAGTTTGTTAAAGTATTACAGGTTAAGTTTGTTAAGTATTACAGGTTAAGTTTGTTAAAGTATTACAGGTTAAGTTTGTTAAAGTATTACAGGTTAAGTTTGTTAAAGTATCACAGGTTAAGTTTGTTAAAGTATTACAGGTTAAGTTTGTTAAAGTATCACAGGTTAAGTTTGTTAAAGTATTACAGGTTAAGTTTGTTAAAGTATCACAGGTTAAGTTTGTTAAAGTATCACAGGTTAAGTTTGTTAAAGTATCACAGGTTAAGTTTGTTAAAGTATCACAGGTTAAGTTTGTTAAAGTATCACAGGTTAAGTTTGTTAAAGTATCACAGGTTAAGTTTGTTAAAGTATCACAGGTTAAGTTTGTTAAAGTATCACAGGTTAAGTTTGTTAAAGTATTACAGGTTAAGATTGTTAAAGTATTACAGGTTAAGATAGTTAAAGTATCACAGGTTAAGTTTGTTAAAGTATCACAGGTTAAGTTTGTTAAAGTATTACAGGTTAAGATTGTTAAAGTATTACAGGTTAAGATAGTTAAAGTATCACAGGTTAAGTTTGTTAAAGTATTACAGGTTAAGATTGCTAAAGTATCACAGATTAAGTTGGTTAAAGTATCACAGGTTAAGTTTGTTAAAGTATCACAGATTAAGTTGGTTAAAGTATCACAGATTAAGTTGGTTAAAGTATCACAGGTTAAGTTTGTTAAAGTATCACAGGTTAAGTTTGTTAAAGTATTACAGGTTAAGTTTGTTAAAGTATCACAGGTTAAGTTTGTTAAAGTATCACAGGTTAAGTTTGTTAAAGTATCACAGGTTAAGTTTGTTAAAGTATCACAGGTTAAGTTTGTTAAAGTATCACAGGTTAAGTTTGTTAAAGTATTACAGGTTAAGATTGTTAAAGTATTACAGGTTAAGATAGTTAAAGTATCACAGGTTAAGTTTGTTAAAGTATCACAGGTTAAGTTTGTTAAAGTATTACAGGTTAAGATTGTTAAAGTATTACAGGTTAAGATAGTTAAAGTATCACAGGTTAAGTTTGTTAAAGTATTACAGGTTAAGATTGCTAAAGTATCACAGATTAAGTTGGTTAAAGTATCACAGGTTAAGTTTGTTAAAGTATCACAGATTAAGTTGGTTAAAGTATCACAGATTAAGTTGGTTAAAGTATCACAGATTAAGTTGGTTAAAGTATCACAGGTTAAGTTTGTTAAAGTATCACAGGTTAAGTTTGTTAAAGTATTACAGGTTAAGTTTGTTAAAGTATCACAGGTTAAGTTTGTTAAAGTATCACAGGTTAAGTTTGTTAAAGTATCACAGGTTAAGTTTGTTAAAGTATCACAGGTTAAGTTTGTTAAAGTATCACAGGTTAAGTTTGTTAAAGTATCACAGGTTAAGTTTGTTAAAGTATTACAGGTTAAGATTGTTAAAGTATTACAGGTTAAGATAGTTAAAGTATCACAGGTTAAGTTTGTTAAAGTATCACAGGTTAAGTTTGTTAAAGTATCACAGGTTAAGATTGTTAAAGTATAACAGGTTAAGATTGTTAACGTATTACAGGTTAAGTTTGTTAAAGTATCACAGGTTAAGATTGTTAAAGTATCACAGATTAAGTTGGTTAAAGTATCACAGGTTAAGTTTGTTAAAGTATCACAGATTAAGGTGGTTAAAGTATCACAGATTAAGTTGGTTAAAGTATCACAGATTAAGTTGGTTAAAGTATCACAGGTTAAGTTTGTTAAAGTATCACAGGTTAAGTTTGTTAAAGTATTACAGGTTAAGTTTGTTAAAGTATCACAGGTTAAGTTTGTTAAAGTATCACAGGTTAAGTTTGTTAAAGTATCACAGGTTAAGTTTGTTAAAGTATCACAGGTTAAGTTTGTTAAAGTATCACAGGTTAAGTTGGTTACAGTATCACAGGTTAAGTTTGTTAAAGTATTACAGGTTAAGATTGTTAAAGTATTACAGGTTAAGTTTGTTAAAGTATCACAGGTTAAGTTGGTTACAGTATCACAGGTTAAGTTTGTTAAAGTATCACAGGTTAAGTTTGTTAAAGTATTACAGGTTAAGATTGTTAAAGTATTACAGGTTAAGATAGTTAAAGTATCACAGGTTAAGTTTGTTAAAGTATCACAGGTTAAGTTTGTTAAAGTATCACAGGTTAAGATTGTTAAAGTATAACAGGTTAAGATTGTTAAAGTATTACAGGTTAAGTTTGTTAAAGTATCACAGGTTAAGATAGTTAAAGTATCACAGATTAAGTAGGTTAAAGTATCACAGGTTAAGTTTGTTAAAGTATCACAGATTAAGTTGGTTAAAGTATCACAGATTAAGTTGGTTAAAGCATCACAGGTTAAGTTTGTTAAAGTATCACAGGTTAAGTTTGTTAAAGTATTACAGGTTAAGTTTGTTAAAGTATCACAGGTTAAGTTTGTTAAAGTATCACAGGTTAAGTTTGTTAAAGTATCACAGGTTAAGTTTGCTAAAGTATCACAGGTTAAGTTTGTTAAAGTATCACAGGTTAAGTTTGTTAAAGTATCACAGGTTAAGTTTGTTAGAGTATTACAGGTTAAGATTGTTAAAGTATTACAGGTTAAGATAGTTAAAGTATCACAGGTTAAGTTTGTTAAAGTATCACAGGTTAAGTTTGTTAAAGAATCACAGGTTAAGATTGTTAAAGTATCACCGGTTAAGATTGTTAAAGTATCACAGATTAAGATAGTTAAAGTATTACAGGTTAAGTTTGTTAAAGTATAACAGGTTAAGTTTGTTAAAGTATCACCGGTTAAGATTGTTAAAGTATCACAGGTTAAGTTTGTTAAAGTATCACAGGTTAAGTTTGTTAAGTATTACAGGTTAAGTTTGTTAAAGTATTACAGGTTAAGTTTGTTAAAGTATTACAGGTTAAGTTTGTTAAAGTATCACAGGTTAAGATTGTTAAAGTATCACCGGTTAAGATTGTTAAAGTATCACAGGTTAAGTTTGTTAAAGTATCACAGGTTAAGTTTGTTAAAGTATAACAGGTTAAGTTTGTTAAAGTATCACAGGTTAAGTTTGTTAAAGTATCACAGGTTAAGTTTGTTAAAAGTATCACAGGTTAAGTTTGTTAAAGTATCACAGGTTAAGTTTGCTAAAGTATCACAGGTTAAGTTTGTTAAAGTATCACAGGTTAAGATTGTTAAAGTATCACAGGTTAAGATGGTTAAAGTATCACAGGTTAAGATAGTTAAAGTATCACAGGTTAAGTTTGCTAAAGTATAACAGGTTAAGTTTGTTAAAGTATCACAGGTTAAGTTTGTTAAAGTATCACAGGTTAAGTTGGTAACAGTATCACAGGTTAAGTTTGTTAAAGTATCACAGGTTAAGTTTGTTAAAGTATCACAGGTTAAGTTTGTTAAAGGATTACAGGTTAAGATTGTTAAAGTATTACAGGTTAAGTTTGTTAAAGTATCACAGGTTAAGATAGTTAAAGTATTACAGGTTAAGTTTGTTAAAGTATTACAGGTTAAGTTGGTTAAAGTATCACAGGTTAAGTTTGTTAAAGTATCACAGGTTAAGTTTGTTAAAGTATCACAGGTTAAGTTTGTTAAAGTATCACAGGTTAAGTTTGTTAAAGGATTACAGGTTAAGATTGTTAAAGTATTACAGGTTAAGTTTGTTAAAGTATCACAGGTTAAGATAGTTAAAGTATTACAGGTTAAGTTTGTTAAAGTATAACAGGTTAAGTTTGTTAAAGTATCACAGGTTAAGTTTGTTAAAGTATCACAGGTTAAGTTGGTAACAGTATCACAGGTTAAGTTTGTTAAAGTATCACAGGTTAAGTTTGTTAAAGTATCACAGGTTAAGTTTGTTAAAGGATTACAGGTTAAGATTGTTAAAGTATTACAGGTTAAGTTTGTTAAAGTATCACAGGTTAAGATAGTTAAAGTATTACAGGTTAAGTTTGTTAAAGGATTACAGGTTAAGATTGTTAAAGTATTACAGGTTAAGTTTGTTAAAGTATTACAGGTTAAGTTGGTTAAAGTATCACAGGTTAAGTTTGTTAAAGTATTACAGGTTAAGTTTGTTAAAGTATCACAGGTTAAGATTGTTAAAGTATTACAGGTTAAGTTTGTTAAAGTATCACAGGTTAAGTTTGTTAAAGTATCACAGGTTAAGTTTGTTAAAGTATCACAGGTTAAGTTTGTTAAAGTATCACAGGTTAAGTTTGTTAAAGTATCACAGGTTAAGTTTGTTAAAGTATTACAGGTTAAGTTTGTTAAAGTATCACAGGTTAAGATTGTTAAAGTATTACAGGTTAAGTTTGTTAAAGTATCACAGGTTAAGTTTGTTAAAGTATCACAGGTTAAGTTTGTTAAAGTATCACAGGTTAAGTTTGTTAAAGTATCACAGGTTAAGTTTGTTAAAGTATCACAGGTTAAGTTTGTTAAAGTATCACAGGTTAAATTTCTATGTTAGATTTATATATAGCAATATTCTAGCAGCACCTACATATGAGGTATATATCAATCAGTTAATCCGATATTCCGGAGGCTGTGGTTCCTATCATGATTTCCTTGATATAGTACTGCTGCTAACAATGAAGCTACTGAAACAAGGATTCCTAGTGAAGTCAACAACATTACCTGGTTAATCGCTACGGAATATCTGTGTCACAAAATAAAACTAACCATGGATATATTCTTATTGTTGTAATTACAATCCGGTCCTGTTCTCATTCATGACTTGTTACTCATGTCATATGTGGAGAAAGAACTGCTAACCCTCCCTGAGCACTTGAGCTTTCCTCCGGATTTCGATGGGGTTCGTGTTGCACGATCTTTAGTTTTCTGTGTAATGTTTTGTAGATCATTGTTTATTATTTTGTCCTTTTCTGTTGGTCATGTCTGTCCTTTGATTTACAGCTTGTTGGTTACCTCTCTTCTGGTTTGACCTAACCGGGGTTCGAACCCATGATCTATCACACTATGTTTTTTGGTATGTCCTAACCGGGGTTAGAGCCCATGATCTATCACACTATGTTTTTTGGTTTGACCTAACTGGGATTCGAACCCATGATCTATCACACTGTTTTTTGGTTTGACCTAACCGGGGTTCGAACCCATGATCTATAACACTATGTTTTTTGGTTTGATCTAACCGGTGTTAGAACCCATGATCTATCACACTATGTTTTTTGGCTTGATTTAACCGGGGTTTGAACCCATGATCTATCACACTATGTTTGTTGGTTTGACCTAACCGGGGTTCGAACCTATGATCTATCACACTATGTTTTTTTGGCTTGATCTAACCGGGATTCGAACCCATGATTTATCACACTATGTTTTTTGGCTTGACCTAACCGGGGTTCGAACCCATGATATATCATACTATGTTTTTTGGTTTGATCTAACCGGGGTTCGAACCCATGATATATCACACTGTTTTTTGGTATGACCTAACCGGTGTTAGAACCCATGATCTATCACACTATGTTTTTTTGGTTTGATCTAACCGGTGTTAGAACCCATGATCTATCACGCTATGTTTTTTGGTTTGACCTAACCGGGGTTCGAACCCATGATCTATCACACTATGTTTTTGATTTGACCTAACCGGGGTTCGAACCCATGATCTATCACACTCGAGGCAAGCACGCTTTACATTACACCACAGATGTGGTTCATTTATGAGTGGAACCATTGACAGAGCACTACAAGTTTCCTCTTGTTAATACTTATAGCCACCTCAATGTGACGATAAAATATATGTTTATTTTTCTTCAGATAAACTGTGATATCTTGTTTATTTTTCCACTATGCTAATTGTACTTGTTTATGTGTGATTTATCTATAATTAACTGATTAAATCGTAACTGTATGGGTCTAGCATCCGATTACCTTTCTATGTTGGTTGGAAATGTCAAATGGCTACAAACATAATTAATTTGAAGATACTAAATATATGAGAGTGTGCAAAGGAAAACAATATAATACCTACGTTAGTTGGTTTATGGTGTTTAATGCCAGTTTCAACAATATTTCAGTCATTTCGTGGCAGTCAGTTTTATTGGTGGAGGTAACCGGAGGACCCGGAGAAAACCACCGACCTGCCGCAAGTCACTGACTAACTTTATCACATAATGTTGTACACCTCACCCTAAGCGGGATTCGAACTAACAACATCGAATCCCGCTGTTGCTGTTATGAGTTTGATATATAAAGTGTTTATTTCCGTGGTCTCCTTACTAACATACACAATTGATATACACGGGAGGTTGTCGAACCCAGAAATCTTAGTCATCCATTACTTCAGATAAATGTCAATCAAAACATGCAGTCGATATTAATTAGTTTTAAAGTGAACACACTATATGCGGAAAAAGATGCCACAGCGCATTATATATAATTAGTACGATTAATATCTTACACAAGCCATAATTACTTCACCTTTTTTTTTTCATTTCAAATTAATTAAGAATCACCGAGCTTCATGATAGGTTTTTCCTTCTCATCCGTCCAATACTACTGCGTCAGTGAATGACCTTCACACTATCTTTGTTTACCATCAGAGAGAAGCAAACCTCATCTATATCAAGCTTAGGACATTCATTCTAAAATCGATTGTGTTTCATTATTTTCGTTTGAATCTCTATCAAATTATTTATTTTATAAATCAAATTATCACATGTCATTTTCAAAATTACTTCTATTGAATTTGAGAACTGGTACGACAATCTGCTATTTTCTTTCTTTTTCATAAATTTTTGAATTAACAAAATGAAAATGAAAAAACTATTTAACGAGTTAAGAATGTATAATACTACAAGTAATACGTTTTTATTATTATTACTACATGACGAATATCAATATATTTTGTAATAAAACCAGAGGCCTTCGTGGCCGTGTTCGTATGATAGTTGGATTTACAACTACCTATGCAATCAGTTCCTATCACCAGTGATGTTGTGAGTTCGAATCTCGATCAGGGCGAGGTGTACAACATTATGTGATAAACTTTGTCAGGGACTTGTGACAGGTCGGTGGTTTTCTCCGGGTACTCCGTTTTCTCCGTTTTCTCCAACAATAAAACTGACCGCCACGATATAACTAAAATATTGTAGATGGTGGTGTTAAATACCATCAAACAAACAACATACAACAACAACAAGCAATGTAATAAAAACAGAATTTTGTATTGCTTAGTCTTGGTTAATACTGTCTTGTATGGAATGTATATATTTTTTCTTTTGGACATCGTATTATCTGTACTTTTTCGGTTTACGGCTTCTGATTACATCTTCGGTATGTTCAAACTATTCTTAAGGGTAATAGTCCTACTGACACTGAAAGTATTGAATGATCGGATTGATTAGAAAGTTGATAAACAATATCGTCAACGTTGCAACTGGTGTCATACTGTGATCACACATCCGTTTGTGAAGGTTCGCTTTCGTTTCACCGACCTGGACCATCCCTCAAAGATTTAAATCTTAAATCCATTAGCAAAATAGTTGAAAGGGCAAAATCGATATCCTTAGCAAACAAATATATGAACGCTCTCTTTCCTATGTTTGTACAGGCACTTCAATAAAAAGTGGCGGGGTTAAGAAGTGTTTGAAGATACCAAAGAGTTAATCAGAATCCGTAAGTTGAAGAAGAACAGACAACACAATGGCCAAAAGAAAAAGGACAAAAGGACAAAAACAACATTCTACAAAACACTACACAGAAAACTAAAGATCAGGGGTGAACTCAGGTGCTCCGGAAGGGTAGGCAGTTCCTCCTGTAATAGTTGCGACCGTCGTATTAAGCTAGTTTTATGGGCCCAAATGTTTCCCCCTCAGTGAAATAATGAGGTCATGTAAGTGATTTCCACATGTGAGTAAAATGCCAACCCTCACAAAAAATAGCCAAACCTCAAACTAATTGCAAAGGAATACGGGATATGTTTTATTTTAATATTTTTGCAGATTTTGTTTTGTAAAATTCTTACTTTTCCCCTATTTAGATGTTTCTAGACTTTTTATATGTTCAATATGTTAATGTAAAGAACTAATTACTGTTGAAATAAATTCTTTTGCAATTAGTTTGAGGTAAAACCGTAGATTGACTGGACTATATGGTCAACACAACAGTTGTTAAATGTGAGGAGATCATTCTATATATCTTTACATATATCATGTACGTAACAAATACTGGCAAGGTAAATGTAATTAGTAAGTCATCATTCTGTAAACAAGAAACGGTATTAATTGACGACGCCCACCTACATGTATTACATGTAATACAAAAGCTGAGTACAAAAGCAATTTATTCAATATCATTGTATGATTGCGTAGATATTACGTCTATTATCAATACTGACAGAATTTGTTATTATTTGTTTATTACAATAGGCAAAATGTGTGAAGAACGTCAAATATATTTGAGAACCTGTCGGTCAAAGGCTTACAAGAGCTTGTGTTGTATATGTTGTTACATGCCGACTTTAAATAAAACTTATCTTTTCTCAGCATAACTTGGCCAATAAAAAAAAAATTTTGTTGGAAATATATCATACATTAAAATTACAATCAGATCTATCACTAGTTCCCCTTTACCGATATGTCGAGGTTTGGAATATATGAGGAAACTGCTATCCGGGTTACATGCGTGTGTACTATCTAATAAACTAAATGGTTAATCAGAAGCCATGAATCAAAAATGGACATACAATACAATGGATAAAAGATAAACAATGATCTACAAAACACTACACAGAAAACTAATGATTGCGCAACGTGAACCCTACACACACAGGGGTGAAATCCGGTGTTCCGGGAGGGAAAACACTGCCTGCTTCACTGGTAAAACCCGTCCTGTTAATGTGAACGAAACGCACATCACACGATATGGTGAACACCAGTATGTGTAAAAATAGAAATAACATAAATAAAGCATGAACTCCTTACAAAATAAACGGAAATTAAAACGAGTTGTACATTGTATTAACTCAGAAAACAGTGGACATCACAACACGGAACTAAAAAAGTAAATACATGTAATTGGAAGAAATTAACGACAGGAACCCCACTAATAAACTCAATGGTTCCGACAGTGTACAGCCAGTTCATTTGTCACTAGTGACACACGTCATGTTATTCTTAGGTCATACCATCATACATATATAAAACAATCTCCTAGGCTCTGCGAGTATAGGTGACAAAACACTATGGTATTGACACATTAAAAGCACTTTTTACCGTAATTCTGCTTACAAACCAACTTCTCATGCTTTTCTTTATCACATACTTTCATTTACTTTCAATGATTTCATTCCAGATTTCTTGGGTAATGTCAAGTGGTCTGTTACTTAACCACAAAGTTACAGTTAATTAAATGTCTAGCTAACACAAACTTAATTTATCAGACAAATGGTGAAAAGAACCAGGCTCTAAAGTGGAAACCAATATTTGATATCAGCATGTTCCTGTTAATTACACTGTGTGTTTGTGACTTGTACTAATCAACGACATGTATGTGTACAATGTCATAACATGTCAACATATTTTTGGTTTATAGATCATTGATATATGTGGTTATTGCTTAATTATGGTAATGTCGATAATTAAGTAATGTGGATAATTAAGTAATGTGGATAATTAATTAATGTGGATAATTAAGTAATGTGGATAATTAAGTAATGTGGATAATTAATTAATGTGGATAATTATGGTAATGTGGATAATTAAGTATTGGAAGCCAGATCGTACACCTTATTAGTACACCGATAGAAAAGTTTATATATAGATGCATTGTGTTCAATATGTTTTCATGTTTACTGTGAAACTAACATATCAACGACTGGTAGTTAATCTATAATTTATTTTCTTAATATTGAATATGCTGTCGCCACATACTAGAGGATCCTCATAATCACCGTCATCTACCAATTATAAACTAATTGTTAAAAATGGTGCATTTTACTACTACCAGGTGTTGATGAACAGAGACATTTAGCAAGCAGTTACTATGTTGAACTATTTTTGTGAATTTTGACGACAACTCCACCAATATCAACAAAACAAAATAAAGTTTAAACAGTGATGGTCGACAACTCCATCAATATCATCAAAACAAAAGAAAGTTTAAACAGTGATGGTCGACAACTCCATCAATATCAACGAAACAAAAGAAAGTTTAAACAGTGATGGTCGACAACTCCATCAATATCAACAAAACAAAAGACAGTTTAAGCAGTGATGGTCGACAACTCCACCAATATCAACAAAACAAAAGAAAGTTTAAACAGTGATGGTCGACAACTCCACCAATATTAACGAAACAAAAGAAAGTTTAAACATTGATGGTCGACAACTCCACCAATATCAACAAAACAAAATAAAGTTTAAACTGATGGTCGACAACTCCATCAATATCAACAAAACAAAAGAAATTTAAACAGTGATGGTCGACAACTCCACCAATATCAACAAAACAAAAGAAAGTTTAAACAGTGATGGTCGACAACTCCACCAATATCAACAAAACAAAATAAAGTTTAAACTGATGGTCGACAACTCCATCAATATCAACAAAACAAAAGAAATTTAAACAGTGATGGTCGACAACTCCACCAATATCAACAAAACAAAAGAAAGTTTAAACAGTGATGGTCGACAACTCCACCAATATCAACAAAACAAAAGAAAGTTTAAACAGTGATGGTCGACAACTCCATCAATATCAACAAAACAAAATAAAGTTTAAACAGTGATGGTCAACAACTCCATCAATATCAACAAAACAAAAGAAAGTTTAAACAGTGATGGTCAACAATTCCATCAATATCAACAAAACAAAAGAAAGTTTAAACAGTGATGGTCAACAACTCCATCAATATCAACAAAACAAAAGACAGTTTAAGCAGTGATGGTCGACAACTCCATCAATATCAACAAAACAAAAGAAAGTTTAAACAGTGATGGTCGACAACTCCACCAATATCAACAAAACAAAAGAAAGTTTAAACAGTGATGGTCGACAACTCCACCAATATCAACAAAACAAAAGACAGTTTAAGCAGTGATGGTCGACAACTCCACCAATATCAACAAAACAAAAGAAAGTTGAAACAGTGATGGTCGACAACTCCACCAATATCAACAAAACAAAATAAAGCTTAAACTGATGGTCGACAACTCCATCAATATCAACAAAACAAAAGAAAGTTTAAACAGTGATGGTCGACAACTCCACCAATATCAACAAAACAAAAGACAGTTTAAGCAGTGATGGTCGACAACTCCACCAATATCAACAAAACAAAATAAAGTTTAAACAGTGATGGTCGACAACTCCACCAATATCAACGAAACAAAAGAAATTTAAACAGTGATGGTCGACAACTCCATCAATATCAACAAAACAAAAGAAAGTTTAAACTGATGGTCGACAACTCCATCAATATCAACAAAACAAAAGAAATTTAAACAGTGATGGTCGACAACTCCATCAATATCAACAAAACAAAAGAAAGTTTAAACTGATGGTCGACAACTCCATCAATATCAACAAAACAAAAGAAAGTTTAAACAGTGATGGTCGACAACTCCACCAATATCAACGAAACAAAAGAAATTTAAACAGTGATGGTCGACAACTCCATCAATATCAACAAAACAAAAGAAAGTTTAAACTGATGGTCGACAACTCTATCAACAAAACAAAAGAAAGTTTAAACAGTGATGGTAGACAACTCCACCAATATCAACGAAACAAAAGAAATTTAAACAGTGATGGTCGACAACTCCATCAATATCAACAAAACAAAAGAAAGTTTAAACTGATGGTCGATAACTCCATCAATATCAACAAAACAAAAGAAATTTAAACAGTGATGGTCGACAACTCCATCAATATCAACAAAACAAAAGAAAGTTTAAACTAATGGTCGACAACTCCATCAATATCAACAAAACAAAAGAAATTTAAACAGTGATGGTCGACAACTCCATCAATATCAACAAAACAAAAGAAAGTTTAAACTGATGGTCGACAACTCCATCAATATCAACAAAACAAAAGAAAGTTTAAACAGTGATGGTCGACAACTCCACCAATATCAACAAAACAAAAGAAAGTTTAAACTGATGGTCGACAACTCCATCAATATCAACAAAACAAAAGAAATTTAAACAGTGATGGTCGACAACTCCATCAATATCAACAAAACAAAAGAAAGTTTAAACTGATGGTCGACAACTCCATCAATATCAACAAAACAAAAGAAAGTTTAAACAGTGATGGTCGACAACTCCACCAATATTAACGAAACAAAAGAAAGTTTAAACAGTGATGGTCGACAACTCCACCAATATCAACAAAACAAAATAAAGTTTAAACTGATGGTCGACAACTCCATCAATATCAACAAAACAAAAGAAATTTAAACAGTGATGGTCGACAACTCCACCAATATCAACAAAACAAAAGAAAGTTTAAACAGTGATGGTCGACAACTCCACCAATATCAACAAAACAAAATAAAGTTTAAACTGATGGTCGACAACTCCATCAATATCAACAAAACAAAAGAAATTTAAACAGTGATGGTCGACAACTCCACCAATATCAACAAAACAAAAGAAAGTTTAAACAGTGATGGTCGACAACTCCACCAATATCAACAAAACAAAAGAAAGTTTAAACAGTGATGGTCAACAACTCCATCAATATCAACAAAACAAAAGAAAGTTTAAACAGTGATGGTCAACAATTCCATCAATATCAACAAAACAAAAGAAAGTTTAAACAGTGATGGTCAACAACTCCATCAATATCAACAAAACAAAAGACAGTTTAAGCAGTGATGGTCGACAACTCCATCAATATCAACAAAACAAAAGAAAGTTTAAACAGTGATGGTCGACAACTCCACCAATATCAACAAAACAAAAGAAAGTTTAAACAGTGATGGTCGACAACTCCACCAATATCAACAAAACAAAATAAAGCTTAAACTGATGGTCGACAACTCCATCAATATCAACAAAACAAAAGAAAGTTTAAACAGTGATGGTCGACAACTCCACCAATATCAACAAAACAAAAGACAGTTTAAGCAGTGATGGTCGACAACTCCACCAATATCAACAAAACAAAATAAAGTTTAAACAGTGATGGTCGACAACTCCACCAATATCAACGAAACAAAAGAAATTTAAACAGTGATGGTCGACAACTCCATCAATATCAACAAAACAAAAGAAAGTTTAAACTGATGGTCGACAACTCCATCAATATCAACAAAACAAAAGAAAGTTTAAACAGTGATGGTCGACAACTCCACCAATATCAACGAAACAAAAGAAATTTAAACAGTGATGGTCGACAACTCCATCAATATCAACAAAACAAAAGAAAGTTTAAACTGATGGTCGACAACTCCATCAATATCAACAAAACAAAAGAAATTTAAACAGTGATGGTCGACAACTCCATCAATATCAACAAAACAAAAGAAAGTTTAAACTAATGGTCGACAACTCCATCAATATCAACAAAACAAAAGAAATTTAAACAGTGATGGTCGACAACTCCATCAATATCAACAAAACAAAAGAAAGTTTAAACTGATGGTCGACAACTCCATCAATATCAACAAAACAAAAGAAAGTTTAAACAGTGATGGTCGACAACTCCACCAATATCAACAAAACAAAAGAAAGTTTAAACTGATGGTCGACAACTCCATCAATATCAACAAAACAAAAGAAAGTTTAAACAGTGATGGTCGACAACTCCACCAATATTAACGAAACAAAAGAAAGTTTAAACATTGATGGTCGACAACTCCACCAATATCAACAAAACAAAATAAAGTTTAAACTGATGGTCGACAACTCCATCAATATCAACAAAACAAAAGAAATTTAAACAGTGATGGTCGACAACTCCACCAATATCAACAAAACAAAAGAAAGTTTAAACAGTGATGGTCGACAACTCCACCAATATCAACAAAACAAAATAAAGTTTAAACTGATGGTCGACAACTCCATCAATATCAACAAAACAAAAGAAATTTAAACAGTGATGGTCGACAACTCCACCAATATCAACAAAACAAAAGAAAGTTTAAACAGTGATGGTCGACAACTCCACCAATATCAACAAAACAAAAGAAAGTTTAAACAGTGATGGTCGACAACTCCATCAATATCAACAAAACAAAATAAAGTTTAAACAGTGATGGTCAACAACTCCATCAATATCAACAAAACAAAAGAAAGTTTAAACAGTGATGGTCAACAATTCCATCAATATCAACAAAACAAAAGAAAGTTTAAACAGTGATGGTCAACAACTCCATCAATATCAACAAAACAAAAGACAGTTTAAGCAGTGATGGTCGACAACTCCATCAATATCAACAAAACAAAAGAAAGTTTAAACAGTGATGGTCGACAACTCCACCAATATCAACAAAACAAAAGAAAGTTTAAACAGTGATGGTCGACAACTCCACCAATATCAACAAAACAAAAGACAGTTTAAGCAGTGATGGTCGACAACTCCACCAATATCAACAAAACAAAAGAAAGTTGAAACAGTGATGGTCGACAACTCCACCAATATCAACAAAACAAAATAAAGCTTAAACTGATGGTCGACAACTCCATCAATATCAACAAAACAAAAGAAAGTTTAAACAGTGATGGTCGACAACTCCACCAATATCAACAAAACAAAAGACAGTTTAAGCAGTGATGGTCGACAACTCCACCAATATCAACAAAACAAAATAAAGTTTAAACAGTGATGGTCGACAACTCCACCAATATCAACGAAACAAAAGAAATTTAAACAGTGATGGTCGACAACTCCATCAATATCAACAAAACAAAAGAAAGTTTAAACTGATGGTCGACAACTCCATCAATATCAACAAAACAAAAGAAATTTAAACAGTGATGGTCGACAACTCCATCAATATCAACAAAACAAAAGAAATTTAAACAGTGATGGTCGACAACTCCATCAATATCAACAAAACAAAAGAAAGTTTAAACTGATGGTCGACAACTCCATCAATATCAACAAAACAAAAGAAAGTTTAAACAGTGATGGTCGACAACTCCACCAATATCAACAAAACAAAAGAAAGTTTAAACTGATGGTCGACAACTCCATCAATATCAACAAAACAAAAGAAATTTAAACAGTGATGGTCGACAACTCCATCAATATCAACAAAACAAAAGAAAGTTTAAACTGATGGTCGACAACTCCATCAATATCAACAAAACAAAAGAAAGTTTAAACAGTGATGGTCGACAACTCCACCAATATCAACAAAACAAAAGAAAGTTTAAACAGTGATGGTCGACAACTCCACCAATATCAACAAAACAAAATAAAGTTTAAACTGATGGTCGACAACTCCATCAATATCAACAAAACAAAAGAAAGTTTAAACAGTGATGGTCGACAACTCCACCAATATCAACGAAACAAAAGAAAGTTTAAACAGTGATGGTCGACAACTCCACCAATATCAACAAAACAAAATAAAGTTTAAACTGATGGTCGACAACTCCATCAATATCAACAAAACAAAAGAAATTTAAACAGTGATGGTCGACAACTCCATCAATATTAACAAAGCGAACAATCACCTCTCACTTCTGCTCATTAAACATAAAGAAGACTACGACATGGTGTGACAAATAGGGTGTAAGGTATAGGAGATAACATTGTTTGTTCTTGTTACTCTGGCACATAGAAAAGACCACGACATGGTGTAACAAATAGGGTGTAAGGTATAGGAGATAACATTGTTTGTTCTTGTTACTCTGCCACATAAAGAAGACCACGACATGGTGTAACAAATAGGGTGTAAGGTATAGGAGATAACATTGTTTGTTCTTGTTACTCTGGCACATAAAGAAGACTACGACATGGTGTAACAAATAGGGTGTAAGGTATAGGAGATAACATTGTTTGTTCTTGTTACTCTGGCACATAAAGAAGACCACGACATGGTGTAACAAATAGGGTGTAAGGTATAGGAGATAACATTGTTTGTTCTTGTTACTCTGGCACATAAAGAAGACCACGATATGGTGTAACAAATAGGGTGTAAGGTATAGGAGATAACATTGTTTGTTCTTGTTACTCTGGCACATAAAGAAGACTACGACATGGTGTAACAAATAGGGTGTAAGGTATAGGAGATAACATTGTTTGTTCTTGTTACTCTGGCACATAAAGAAGACCACGACATGGTGTAACAAATAGGGTGTAAGGTATAGGAGATAACATTGTTTGTTCTTGTTACTCTGGCACATAAAGAAGACCACGATATGGTGTAACAAATAGGGTGTAAGGTATAGGAGATAACATTGTTTGTTCTTGTTACTCTGGCACATAAAGAAGACTATGACATGGTGTAACAAATAGGGTGTAAGGTATAGGAGATAACATTGTTTGTTCTTGTTACTCTGCCACAAAAAGAAGACCACGACAGGGTGTAACAAATAGGGTGTAAGGTATAGGAGATAACATTGTTTGTTCTTGTTACTCTGCCACACAAAGAAGACCACGACAGGGTGTAACAAATAGGGTGTAAGGTATAGGAGATAACATTGCTTGTTCTTGTTACTCTGGCACATAAAGAAGACCACGATATGGTGTAACAAATAGGGTGTAAGGTATAGGAGATAACATTGTTTGTTCTTGTTACTCTGGCACATAAAGAAGACTATGACATGGTGTAACAAATAGGGTGTAAGGTATAGGAGATAACATTGTTTGTTCTTGTTACTCTGCCACATAAAGAAGACCACGACAGGGTGTAACAAATAGGGTGTAAGGTATAGGAGATAACATTGTTTGTTCTTGTTACTCTGCCACACAAAGAAGACCACGACAGGGTGTAACAAATAGGGTGTAAGGCATAGGAGATAACATTGTTTGTTCTTGTTACTCTGCCACATAAAGAAGACCACGACATGGTGTAACAAATAGGGTGTAAGGTATAGGAGATAACATTGTTTGTTCTTGTTACTCTGTCACATAAAGAATACCACGACATGGTGTAACAAATAGGGTGTAAGGTATAGGAGATAACATTGTTTGTTCTTGTTACTCTGGCACATAAAGAAGACCACGACATGGTGTAACAAATAGGGTGTAAGGTATAGGAGATAACATTGTTTGTTCTTGTTACTCTGGCACATAAAGAAGACCACGACATGGTGTAACAAATAGGGTGTAAGGTATAGGAGATACCATTGTTTGTTCTTGTTACTCTGGCACATAAAGAAGACCACGACATGGTGTAGCAAATAGGGTGTAAGATATAGGAGATAGCATTGTTTGTTCTTGTTACTCTGGCACATAAAGAAGACCACAACATGGTGTAACAAATAGGGTGTAAGGTATAGGAGATAACATTGTTTGTTCTTGTTACTCTGCAACATAAAGAAGACCACGACATGGTGTAACAAATAGGGTGTAAGGTATAGGAGATAACATTGTTTGTTCTTGTTACTCTGGCACATTTTCACTTTGTTCTTGTTGTTTTTGATATCTGCCATATTCCAGTGCTTTGAGTGACCATGTCGCGACTGTGATATGATTGAATGAACATTATTCTTGTTTCAGGTTTCGTGATCGCGAATATTTATTGTAAGTATATTGTTGTTATTTTATATGGGAAATATGCATTTAGGACAGAGTTCGTTCTCAAAGTTTGATCGAAGGGGGCCTACGACAAGTTCCCAGCTTTAGTTCTCCTTATTAACTTTGTGTCACATTTTCTTACCTATTTCATTCATTCACGTTAGGTTTATACATTGTACTTGGGCTTGTTTTCCATAAGAGTAAGCTTTATTAAGCCCGTTTCCCGTTTATCTTGACATGACAAACTACATTAGTTTATACTTTCCGCCATTTCCTGTGTGCAACTTATAGTGCGCATGTGTGTTCGCTCACACTTATGTGGCCCTGCTTACGGCCCTGCTTACGGCCCTGCTAACGGTATGAATACCGTGGGAACTTCCGTAATAACTGACTAATCAACGATGACGATTCCCGCCACAACCGAAAGTGTGGAGTATGCGTATGTATAAAAGGGCGTCGTCTGCACTTCACAGCAGCGACTATCATAGACTCATTTATACCAAGCAACTACCATAGACTAGTAGTGACTACCATAGACTCAGAACGACCATACCTAGACCAAAGGAGACATTGTTAAATCCGTAACCAGAATATTTGCACATTACCAGTACGTTTTCACTCTATTTACACATACTTCGACATGACCTAGATGTTTTACTACGATTTTACTGCGACTTTACGACGACCGACAATTCCATATGGGGGGACCTCATATTCATTATTATCGCTCACGAGGAAGTTATATTATTGTTGTACTTGAATATATTACTGCACTTGAACATAATAAATTGCTTTGTTTAAGAACCTATATAAATGTTGTCATAATAAACATTTATCCTTTGGATAAAACCAGTGCCTTAGACCAACCATGCTACCAATGGAGTAAACTGCTACCAACAGAAGATTGAGTCTGATAACCAAAACTCATACACCGTACACCCTAGGTTCAACAATATGATGTTAGAAATCCAGGTCCTGCTTTGGGACAGGCATAAATAATATTGTACTATCATATCAGAGATGGTTGATATAAACTGGGCACATAATGCTACTGTATACAGAACTGTCCTTATTAAAGAAAGGATCGAATTCACTTATACCGAATTCTAATTTCTTTTTGATCATATTTGCATAATTTCTGACTTGGTGACGTAAATACTGGATGACGTAAATATTGGATGATGTAAATACTGGATGACGTAAATACTAGATATCTGATTGACATTGTATATTCTGTTGTACAGTTAATCATGGTAATATCGGTTGATCAGCAGGTGAAACTCGAGCCCACCACCATTACTCATATAAAAATAAAATGCGTGGACAATATATTATCTTTTTTCTATTTTCTATTTTTAGCATATTTATATGTTCTTTAAAACAACATGAACAACAAACAGACATGTGATCACATGGCTGTGGTCTTAACCCTTTTTTATCAAGGCAATACACTCACGGGTCAACAGGTCGATGTTCGATGGCTCGAACACTATTATATCGTTAATTATATGTGGAATATTCCTAGATTTTCGCACATTGAATTTTGTAACTCGTTGTATAATTACAATATGTTTAATCCTGCAAATATAATTATTTTGATATATCGTGTTCACCTCGAACTGAAATACACGAGGAGTATAAAACAAAGCAAAATACCAGGCGTACAGATACACAATAAAGACTGATGTGTTCAAAGATGGTGCCATAAATGATCAGAAGAAAAAGACACAAAATACATAAACTACTTGTGATATTTTACAAAATATAGAAAGTCTAGAGTAAAAGTTATCGAAGTGAATGTTGGAATTGTTGTGTAAGGAAAAGTAGAAACCGTTAAATGAATGTCAGACAATGCAATGGCCAACATATATCTCCTTGGAAACCAACCAGACACCCTTACATCGTAGCACATTTGTATCCCATGGTTAACCAAAACAGAAAACTTAGAAGATACCAACGGAGCTATCAGAAGTCGTAAATCAAAGGACAGACGACACGATGAACAAGATAAAAAGGACAAAACGACAAACAATGTCAATGATCTACAAAATACTACACAGAAAACTAAAGATCGAACAACACGATCCCAATTAAAAATCGGGCGTGAACTCATGTGCTCCGAGAAGGACTATCAGTTAATATACATTAACATTAATAAAGCATGAATCCCTGACAAAATAGATGGGAGTAAAAACGGACCGAGCATCGTGTCTACGCGGAAATTGTAGGACACCTCACAACACGGAACTATTAACGAGAAGACCTGTAATATGGCGTCGTCGTAAAATCGCCTACATTTATAGAATTTATCATAGTAGTCATATATACGATTATTTTTCTGAAATATTATTTTCTTAAAGAAACCTTCAAGTACATTTTTTGTAGTTCTTCTATTACACGATATAGATACCGTAATCGTCATATGGATGTAGCTACTAGACGATATAGATATCGTAATCGTCATATGGATGTAGCTACTAGACGATATAGATACCGTAATCGTCATATGGATGTAGCTATTAGACGATATAGATACCGTAATCGTCATATGGATGTAGCTATTAGACGATATAGATACCGTAATCGTCATATGGATGTAGCTATAAGACCATTTCACATTCACTAATGTGTATTCTACCTCTAATATGTTGTAAATGAGATCACTAAGGCTGTGCCACATATGGAGCGGAAACTGCTTACTTTTTCGTTTTACGTGGTGTTCGTGTTGCCCGATCATTAATTTTCTGTGTTGTGTCTGTCTTTCTTCGACTTACGGCTTCTATTACCGTTTGTTATGTTCAAACTTTTTTTTAAAGTAGTTACATATTTTCTCTTTACTTGATAACCTTTGTTTTACCCGTGTTCATACTATTCACTCTAGGTATATTTTTTGTTGACTTGATAACTTTTGTTTTACCCGTGTTCATACTATTCACTCTAGGTATATTTTTTGTTTACTTGATAACTTTTGTTTTACCCGTGTTCATACTATTCACTCTAGGTATATTTGTTGTTTACTTGATAACTTTTGTTTTACCCGTGTTCATACTATTCACTCTAGGTATATTTTTTGTTGACTTGATAACCTTTGTTTTACCCGTGTTCATACTATTCACTCTAGGTATATTTTTTGTTTACTTGATAACTTTTGTTTTACCCGTGTTCATACTATTCACTCTAGGTATATTTTTTGTTGACTTGATAACCTTTGTTTTACCCGTGTTCATACTATTCACTCTAGGTATATTTTTTGTTGACTTGATAACCTTTGTTTTACCCGTGTTCATACTATTCACTCTAGGTATATTTTTTGTTGACTTGATAACCTTTGTTTTACCCGTGTTCATACTATTCACTCTAGGTATATTTTTTGTTGACTTGATAACCTTTGTTTTACCCGTGTTCATACTATTCACTCTAGGTATATTTTTTGTTGACTTGATAACTTTTGTTTTACCCGTGTTCATACTATTCACTCTAGGTATATTTTTTGTTGACTTGATAACTTTTGTTTTACCCGTGTTCATACTATTCACTCTAGGTATATTTTTTGTTGACTTGATAACTTTTGTTTTACCCGTGTTCATACTATTCACTCTAGGTATATTTTTTGTTGACTTGATAACCTTTGTTTTACCCGTGTTCATACTATTCACTCTAGGTATATTTTTTGTTTACTTGATAACTTTTGTTTTACCCGTGTTCATACTATTCACTCTAGGTATATTTTTTGTTTACTTGATAACTTTTGTTTTACCCGTGTTCATACTATTCACTCTAGGTATATTTTTTGTTGACTTGATAACCTTTGTTTTACCCGTGTTCATACTATTCACTCTAGGTATATTTTTTGTTGACTTGATAACTTTTGTTTTACCCGTGTTCATACTATTCACTCTAGGTATATTTGTTGTTTACTTGATAACTTTTGTTTTACCCGTGTTCATACTATTCACTCTAGGTATATTTTTTGTTTACTTGATAACTTTTGTTTTGCCCGTGTTCATACTATTCACTCTAGGTATATTTTTTGTTTACTTGATAACTTTTGTTTTACCCGTTGTCATACTATTCACTATAGGTATATTTTTTGTTTACTTGATAACTTTTGTTTTACCCGTGTTCATACTATTCACTCTAGGTATATTTTTTGTTTACTTGATAACTTTTGTTTTACCCGTGTTCATACTATTCACTCTAGGTATATTTTTTGTTTACTTGATAACTTTTGTTTTACCCGTGTTCATACTATTCACTCTAGGTATATTTTTGTTGACTTGATAACTTTTGTTTTACCCGTGTTCATACTATTCACTCTAGGTATATTTGTTGTTTACTTGATAACTTTTGTTTTACCCGTGTTCATACTATTCACTCTAGGTATATTTTTTGTTTACTTGATAACTTTTGTTTTACCCGTGTTCATACTATTCACTCTAGGTATATTTTTTGCTTACTTGATAACTTTTGTTTTACCCGTTGTCATACTATTCACTCTAGTTATATTTTTTGTTTACTTGATAACTTTTGTTTTACCCGTGTTCATACTATTCACTCTAGGTATATTTTCTGTTTACATGATAACTTTTGTTTTACCCGTGTTCATACTATTCAATCTAGGTATATTTTTTGTTTACTTGATAACTTTTGTTTTACCCGTGTTCATACTATTCACTCTAGGTATATTTGTTGTTTACTTGATAACTTTTGTTTTACCCGTGTTCATACTATTCACTCTAGGTATATTTTTTGTTTACTTGATAACTTTTGTTTTACCCGTGTTCATACTATTCACTCTAGGTATATTTGTTGTTTACTTGATAACTTTTGTTTTACCCGTCTTCATACTATTCACTCTAGGTATATTTTTTGTTGACTTGATAACCTTTGTTTTACCCGTCTTCATACTATTCACTCTAGGTATATTTTTTGTTGACTTGATAACTTTTGTTTTACCCGTCTTCATACTATTCACTCTAGGTATATTTTTTGTTTACTTGATAACTTTTGTTTTACCCGTCTTCATACTATTCACTCTAGGTATATTTTTTGTTTACTTGGTAACTTTTGTTTTACCCGTGTTCATACTATTCACTCTAGGTATATTTTTTGTTTACTTGATAACTTTTGTTTTACCCGTGTTCATACTATTCACTCTAGGTATATTTTTTGCTTACTTGATAACTTTTGTTTTACCCGTTGTCATACTATTCACTCTAGTTATATTTTTTGTTTACTTGATAACTTTTGTTTTACCCGTGTTCATACTATTCACTCTAGGTATATTTTCTGTTTACATGATAACTTTTGTTTTACCCGTGTTCATACTATTCACTCTAGGTATATTTGTTGTTTACTTGATAACTTTTGTTTTACCCGTGTTCATACTATTCACTCTAGGTATATTTTTTGTTTACTTGATAACTTTTGTTTTACCCGTGTTCATACTATTCACTCTAGGTATATTTGTTGTTTACTTGATAACGTTTGTTTTACCCGTCTTCATACTATTCACTCTAGGTATATTTTTTGTTGACTTGATAACCTTTGTTTTACCCGTCTTCATACTATTCACTCTAGGTATATTTTTTGTTGACTTGATAACTTTTGTTTTACCCGTGTTCATACTATTCACTCTAGGTATATTTTTTGTTTACTTGATAACTTTTGTTTTACCCGTCTTCATACTATTCACTCTAGGTATATTTTTTGTTTACTTGGTAACTTTTGTTTTACCCGTGTTCATACTATTCACTCTAGGTATATTTTTTGTTTACTTGATAACTTTTGTTTTACCCGTGTTCATACTATTCACTCTAGGTATATTTTTTGTTTACTTGGTAACTTTTGTTTTACCCGTGTTCATACTATTCACTCTAGGTATATTTTTTGTTGACTTGATAACTTTTGTTTTACCCGTGTTCATACTATTCACTCTAGGTATATTTTTTGTTTGCTTGATAACTTTTGTTTTACCCGTGTTCATACTATTCACTCTAGGTATATTTTTTGTTTACTTGATAACTTTTGTTTTACCCGTGTTCATACTATTCACTCTAGGTATATTTTTTGTTTACTTGGTAACTTTTGTTTTACCCGTGTTCATACTATTCACTCTAGGTATATTTTTTGTTTGCTTGATAACTTTTGTTTTACCCGTGTTCATACTATTCACTCTAGGTATATTTTTTGTTTACTTGATAACTTTTGTTTTACCCGTGTTCATACTATTCACTCTAGGTATATTTTTTGTTTACTTGATAACTTTTGTTTTACCCGTGTTCATACTATTCACTCTAGGTATATTTTTTGTTGACTTGATAACCTTTGTTTTACCCGTGTTCATACTATTCACTCTAGGTATATTTTTTGTTGACTTGATAACTTTTGTTTTACCCGTGTTCATACTATTCACTCTAGGTATATTTGTTGTTTACTTGATAACTTTTGTTTTACCCGTGTTCATACTATTCACTCTAGGTATATTTTTTGTTTACTTGATAACTTTTGTTTTACCCGTGTTCATACTATTCACTCTAGGTATATTTTTTGTTTACTTGATAACTTTTGTTTTTACCCGTTGTCATACTATTCACTCTAGGTATATTTTTTGTTTACTTGATAACTTTTGTTTTACCCGTGTTCATACTATTCACTCTAGGTATATTTTTTGTTTACTTGATAACTTTTGTTTTACCCGTGTTCATACTATTCACTCTAGGTATATTTTTTGTTTACTTGATAACTTTTGTTTTACCCGTGTTCATACTATTCACTCTAGGTATATTTTTGTTGACTTGATAACTTTTGTTTTACCCGTGTTCATACTATTCACTCTAGGTATATTTGTTGTTTACTTGATAACTTTTGTTTTACCCGTGTTCATACTATTCACTCTAGGTATATTTTTGCTTACTTGATAACTTTTGTTTTACCCGTGTTCATACTATTCACTCTAGGTATATTTTTTGCTTACTTGATAACTTTGTTTTGCCCGTTGTCATACTATTCACTCTAGGTATATTTTTTGTTTACTTGATAACTGTTGTTTTCCCCGTGTTCATACTATTCACTCTAGGTATATTTTCTGTTTACTTGATAACTTTTGTTTTACCCGTGTTCATACTATTCAATCTAGGTATATTTTTTGTTTACTTGATAACTTTTGTTTTACCCGTGTTCATACTATTCACTCTAGGTATATTTGTTGTTTACTTGATAACTTTTGTTTTACCGTGTTCATACTATTCACTCTAGGTATATTTTTTGTTTACTTGATAACTTTTGTTTTACCGTGTTCATACTATTCACTCTAGGTATATTTGTTGTTTACTTGATAACTTTTGTTTTACCCGTCTTCATACTATTCACTCTAGGTATATTTTTTGTTGACTTGATAACCTTTGTTTTACCCGTCTTCATACTATTCACTCTAGGTATATTTTTTGTTGACTTGATAACTTTTGTTTTACCCGTGTTCATACTATTCACTCTAGGTATATTTTTTGTTTACTTGATAACTTTTGTTTTACCGTGTTTCATACTATTCAATCTAGTATATTTTTGTTTACTTGGTAACTTTTGTTTTACCCGTGTTCATACTATTCACTCTAGGTATATTTTTTGTTTACTTGATAACTTTTGTTTTACCCGTGTTCATACTATTCACTCTAGGTATATTTTTTGTTTACTTGGTAACTTTTGTTTACCCGTGTTCATACTATTCACTCTAGGTATATTTTTTGTTTACTTGATAACTTTTGTTTTACCCGTGTTCATACTATTCACTCTAGGTATATTTTTTGTTTAGCTTGATAACTTTTGTTTTACCCGTGTTCATACTATTCACTCTAGGTATATTTTTTGTTTACTTGATAACTTTTGTTTTACCCGTGTTCATACTATTCACTCTAGGTATATTTTTTGTTTACTTGGATAACTTTTGTTTTACCCGTGTTCATACTATTCACTCTAGGTATATTTTTTGTTTACTTTATAAACCTTTGTTTTACCCGTGTTCATACTATTCACTCTAGGTATATTTTTCTGTTTACTGGATAACTTTTTGTTTTACCCGTGTTCATACTATTCACTCTAGGTATATTTTTTGTTTACTTGATAACTTTTGTTTTACCCGTGTTCATACTATTCACTCTAGGTATATTTTTTGTTTACTTGATAACTTTTGTTTTACCCGTGTTCATACTATTCACTCTAGGTATATTTTTTGTTGACTTGATAACTTTTGTTTTACCCGTGTTCATACTATTCACTCTAGGTATATTTTTTGTTTACTTGATAACCTTTGTTTTACCCGTGTTCATACTATTCACTCTAGGTATATTTTTTGTTGACTTGATAACTTTTGTTTTACCCGTGTTCATACTATTCTCATCTAGGTATATTTTCTGTTTACTTGATAACTTTTGTTTTACCCGTGTTCATACTATTCACTCTAGGTATATTTTTTGTTTACTTGATAACTTTTGTTTTACCCGTGTTCATACTATTCACTCTAGGTATATTTTTTGTTTACTTGATAACTTTTGTTTTACCCGTCTTCATACTATTCACTCTAGGTATATTTTTTGTTGACTTGATAACTTTTGTTTTACCCGTGTTCATACTATTCACTCTAGGTATATTTTTTTTTTACTTGATAACTTTTGTTTTACCCGTGTTCATACTATTCACTCTAGGTATATTTTTTGTTGACTTGATAACCTTTGTTTTACCCGTCTTCA
>CAUJNP010000055.1:0-33536 GCA_963383655.1 Bathymodiolus septemdierum | reverse complement strand
CAGTTCTGTTAAGATTCTAGTCCTGGGTGGGGGGTTTAAGTCTATTTTTATTCTGTATTTCAGCTTCTGTATAAGATTCTAGTCCTGTGGTTTAAGTCTATTTTTATTATGTTATTTCAGCTTCTGTTGAGGATTCTAGTCCTATGGTTTAAGTCTATTTTTATTCTGTATTTCAGCTTCTGTTAAGATTCTAGTCCTGTGGTTTAAGTCTATTTTTATTCTGTATTTCAGCTTCTGTTAAGATTCTAGTCCTGTGGTTTAAGTTATTTTTATTCTGTATTTCAGCTTCTTTAAGATTCTAGTCCTATGGTTTAAGTCTATTTTTATTCTGTATTTCAGCTTCTGTTAAGATTCTAGTCCTGTGGTTTAAGTCTATTTTTATTCTGTATTTCAGCTTCTGTTAAGATTCTAGTCCTGTGGTTTAAGTCTATTTTTATTCTGTATTTCAGCTTCTCTTAAGATTCTAGTCCTATGGTTTAAGTCTATTTTTATTCTGTATTTCAGCTTCTGTTAAGATTCTAGTCCTGTGGTTTAAGTCTATTTTTATTCTGTATTTCAGCTTCTGTTAATATTCTAGTCCTATGATTTAAGTCTATTTTTATTCTTATTTCAACTTCTGTTAAGATTCTAGTCCTGTGGTTTAAGTCTATTTTTATTCTATATTTCAGCTTCTGTTAAGATTCTAGTCCTGTGGTTTAAGTCTATTTTTATTCTGTATTTCAGCTTCTGTTAAGATTCTAGTCCTGTGGTTTAAGTCTATTTTTATTGTGTATTTCAGCTTCTGTTAATATTCTAGTCCTGTGGTTTAAGTCTATTTTTATTCTGTATTTCAGCTTCTGTTAAGATTCTAGTCCTATGATTTAAGTCTATTTTTATTCTGTATTTCAGCTTCTGTTAAGATTCTAGTCCTGTGGTTTAAGTCTATTTTTATTCTGTATTTCAGCTTCTGTTAAGATTCTAGTCCTGTGGTTTAAGTCTATTTTTATTCTGTATTTCAGCTTCTGTTAAGATTCTAGTCCTGTGGTTTAAGTCTATTTTTATTCTCTACTTCAGCTTCTGTTAAGATTCTAGTCCTGTGGTTTAAGTCTATTTTTATTCTGTATTTCAGCTTCTGTTAAGATTCTAGTCCTATGATTTAAGTCTATTTTTACTCTGTATTTCAGCTTCTGTTAAGATTTCTAGTCCTGTGGTTTAAGTCTATTTTTATTCTGTATTTCAGCTTCTGTTAAGATTCTAGTCCTGTGGTTTAAGTCTATTTTTATTCTGTATTTCAGCTTCTGTTAAGATTCTAGTCCTGTGGTTTAAGTCTATTTTTTATTCTGTATTTCAGCTTCTGTTAGGATTCTAGTCCTGTGGTTTAAGTCTATTTGTATTCTGTATTTCAGCTTCTGTTAAAATTCTAATCCTATGGTTTAAGTCTATTTTTACTCTGTATTTCAGCTTCTGTTAAGATTCTAGTCCTGTGGTTTAAGTCTATTTTTATTCTGTATTTCAGCTTCTGTTAAGATTCTAGTCCTGTGGTTTAAGTCTATTTTTACTCTGTATTTCAGCTTCTGTTAAGATTCTAGTCCTGTGGTTTAAGTCTATTTTTATTCTGTATTTCAGCTTCTGTTAAGATTCTAGTCCTGTGGTTTAAGTCTATTTTTACTCTGTATTTCAGCTTCTGTTAAGATTCTAGTCTGTGGTTTAAGTCTATTTTTACTCTGTATTTCAGCTTCTGTTAAGATTCTAGTCCTGTGGTTTAAGTCTATTTTTATTCTGTATTTCAGCTTCTGTTAAGATTCTAGTCCTGTGGTTTAAGTCTATTTTTACTCTGTATTTCAGCTTCTGTTAAGATTCTAGTCCTGTGGTTTAAGTCTATTTTTATTCTGTATTTCAGCTTCTGTTAAGATTCTAGTCCTGTGGTTTAAGTCTATTTTATTCTGTATTTCAGCTTCTGTTAGGATTCTAGTCCTATGGTTTAAGTCTATTTTTATTCTGTATTTCAGCTTCTGTTAAGATTCTAGTCCTGTGGTTTAAGTCTATTTTTATTCTGTATTTCAGCTTCTGTTAAGATTCTAGTCCTGTGGTTTAAGTCTATTTTTATTCTGTATTTCAGCTTCTGTTAAGATTCTAGTCCTGTGGTTTAAGTCTATTTTTATTCTGTATTTCAGCTTCTGTTAAGATTCTAGTCCTGTGGTTTAAGTCTATTTGTATTCTGTATTTCAGCTTCTCTTAAGATTCTAGTCCTATGGTTTAAGTCTATTTTTATTCTGTATTTCAGCTTCTGTTAGGATTCTAGTCCTGTGGTTTAAGTCTATTTTTATTCTGTATTTCAGCTTCTGTTAAGATTCTAATCCTATGGTTTAAGTCTATTTTTACTCTGTATTTCAGCTTCTGTTAAGATTCTAGTCCTGTGGTTTAAGTCTATTTTTATTCTGTATTTCAGCTTCTGTTAAGATTCTAGTCCTGTGGTTTAAGTCTATTTTTACTCTGTATTTCAGCTTCTGTTAAGATTCTAGTCCTGTGGTTTAAGTCTATTTTTATTCTGTTTTTCAGCTTCTGTTAAGATTCTAGTCCTGTGGTTTAAGTCTATTTTTATTCTGTATTTCAGCTTCTGTTAAGATTCTAGTCCTGTGGTTTAAGTCTATTTTTATTCTGTATTCAGCTTCTGTTAAGATTCTAGTCCTGTGGTTTAAGTCTATTTTTATTCTGTATTTCAGCTTCTGTTAATATTCTAGTCCTATGATTTAAGTCTATTTTTATTCTGTATTTCAGCTTCTGTTAAGATTCTAGTCCTGTGGTTTAAGTCTATTTGTATTCTGTATTTCAGCTTCTGTTAAGATTCTAGTCCTGTGGTTTAAGTCTATTTTTATTCTCTATTTCAACTTCTGTTAAGATTCTAGTCCTGTGGTTTAAGTCTATTTGTATTCTGTATTTCATCTTCTGTTAGGATTCTAGTCCTGTGGTTTAAATCTATTTTTATTCTGTATTTCAGCTTCTGTTAAGATTCTAGTCCTGTGGTTTAAGTCTATTTTTATTCTGTATTTCAGCTTCTGTTAAGATTCTAGTCCTGTGGTTTAAGTCTATTTTTATTTTGTATTTTAGCTAAGCTGAGCTTCTGTTAAGATTCTAGTCCTGTGGTTTAAGTCTATTTTTATTCTGTATTTCAGCTTCTGTTAAGATTCTAGTCCTGTGGTTTAAGTCTATTTTTATTCTGTATTTCAGCTTCCGTTAAGATTCTAGTCCTGTGGTTTAAGTCTATTTTTATTCTGTATTTCAGCTTCTGTTAAGATTCTAGTCCTGTGGTTTAAGTCTATTTTTATTCTGTATTTCAGCTTCTGTTAAGATTCTAGTCCTGTGGTTTAAGTCTATTTTTATTCTGTATTTCAGCTACTGTTAGGATTCTAGTCCTATAGTTTAAGTCTATTTTTACTCTGTATTTCAGCTTCTGTTAAGATTCTAGTCCTATGATTTAAGTCTATTTTTACTCTGTATTTCAGCTTCTGTTAAGATTCTAGTCCTGTGGTTTAAGTCTATTTTTATTCTGTATTTCAGCTTCTGTTAAGATTCTAGTCCTGTGGTTTAAGTCTATTTTTATTCTGTATTTCAGCTTCTGTTAAGATTCTAGTCCTGTGGTTTAAGTCTATTTTTACTCTGTATTTCAGCTTCTGTTAAGATTCTAGTCCTGTGGTTTAAGTCTATTTTTATTCTGTATTTCAGCTTCTGTTAAGATTCTAGTCCTGTGGTTTAAGTCTATTTTTATTCTGTATTTCAGCTTCTCTTAAGATTCTAGTCCTATGGTTTAAGTCTATTTTTATTCTGTATTTCAGCTTCTGTTAAGATTCTAGTCCTGTGGTTTAAGTCTATTTTTATTCTGTATTTCAGCTTCTGTTAATATTCTAGTCCTATGATTTAAGTCTATTTTTATTCTCTATTTCAACTTCTGTTAAGATTCTAGTCCTGTGGTTTAAGTCTATTTTTATTCTATATTTCAGCTTCTGTTAAGATTCTAGTCCTGTGGTTTAAGTCTATTTTTATTCTGTATTTCAGCTTCTGTTAAGATTCTAGTCCTGTGGTTTAAGTCTATTTTTATTGTGTATTTCAGCTTCTGTTAATATTCTAGTCCTGTGGTTTAAGTCTATTTTTATTCTGTATTTCAGCTTCTGTTAAGATTCTAGTCCTATGATTTAAGTCTATTTTTATTCTGTATTTCAGCTTCTGTTAAGATTCTAGTCCTGTGGTTTAAGTCTATTTTTATTCTGTATTTCAGCTTCTGTTAAGATTCTAGTCCTGTGGTTTAAGTCTATTTTTATTCTGTATTTCAGCTTCTGTTAAGATTCTAGTCCTGTGGTTTAAGTCTATTTTTATTCTCTACTTCAGCTTCTGTTAAGATTCTAGTCCTGTGGTTTAAGTCTATTTTTATTCTGTATTTCAGCTTCTGTTAAGATTCTAGTCCTATGATTTAAGTCTATTTTTACTCTGTATTTCAGCTTCTGTTAAGATTCTAGTCCTGTGGTTTAAGTCTATTTTTATTCTGTATTTCAGCTTCTGTTAAGATTCTAGTCCTGTGGTTTAAGTCTATTTTTATTCTGTATTTCAGCTTCTGTTAAGATTCTAGTCCTGTGGTTTAAGTCTATTTTTATTCTGTATTTCAGCTTCTGTTAGGATTCTAGTCCTGTGGTTTAAGTCTATTTGTATTCTGTATTTCAGCTTCTGTTAAAATTCTAATCCTATGGTTTAAGTCTATTTTTACTCTGTATTTCAGCTTCTGTTAAGATTCTAGTCCTGTGGTTTAAGTCTATTTTTACTCTGTATTTCAGCTTCTGTTAAGATTCTAGTCCTGTGGTTTAAGTCTATTTTTACTCTGTATTTCAGCTTCTGTTAAGATTCTAGTCCTGTGGTTTAAGTCTATTTTTATTCTGTATTTCAGCTTCTGTTAAGATTCTAGTCCTGTGGTTTAAGTCTATTTTTACTCTGTATTTCAGCTTCTGTTAAGATTCTAGTCCTGTGGTTTAAGTCTATTTTTACTCTGTATTTCAGCTTCTGTTAAGATTCTAGTCCTGTGGTTTAAGTCTATTTTTATTCTGTATTTCAGCTTCTGTTAAGATTCTAGTCCTGTGGTTTAAGTCTATTTTTACTCTGTATTTCAGCTTCTGTTAAGATTCTAGTCCTGTGGTTTAAGTCTATTTTTATTCTGTATTTCAGCTTCTGTTAAGATTCTAGTCCTGTGGTTTAAGTCTATTTTTATTCTGTATTTCAGCTTCTGTTAGGATTCTAGTCCTATGGTTTAAGTCTATTTTTATTCTGTATTTCAGCTTCTGTTAAGATTCTAGTCCTGTGGTTTAAGTCTATTTTTATTCTGTATTTCAGCTTCTGTTAAGATTCTAGTCCTGTGGTTTAAGTCTATTTTTATTCTGTATTTCAGCTTCTGTTAAGATTCTAGTCCTATGGTTTAAGTCTATTTTTATTCTGTATTTCAGCTTCTGTTAAGATTCTAGTCCTGTGGTTTAAGTCTATTTTTATTCTGTATTTCAGCTTCTGTTAAGATTCTAGTCCTGTGGTTTAAGTCTATTTGTATTCTGTATTTCAGCTTCTCTTAAGATTCTAGTCCTATGGTTTAAGTCTATTTTTATTCTGTATTTCAGCTTCTGTTAGGATTCTAGTCCTGTGGTTTAAGTCTATTTTTATTCTGTATTTCAGCTTCTGTTAAGATTCTAATCCTATGGTTTAAGTCTATTTTTACTCTGTATTTCAGCTTCTGTTAAGATTCTAGTCCTGTGGTTTAAGTCTATTTTTATTCTGTATTTCAGCTTCTGTTAAGATTCTAGTCCTGTGGTTTAAGTCTATTTTTACTCTGTATTTCAGCTTCTGTTAAGATTCTAGTCCTGTGGTTTAAGTCTATTTTTATTCTGTTTTTCAGCTTCTGTTAAGATTCTAGTCCTGTGGTTTAAGTCTATTTTTATTCTGTATTTCAGCTTCTGTTAAGATTCTAGTCCTGTGGTTTAAGTCTATTTTTATTCTGTATTCAGCTTCTGTTAAGATTCTAGTCCTGTGGTTTAAGTCTATTTTTATTCTGTATTTCAGCTTCTGTTAATATTCTAGTCCTATGATTTAAGTCTATTTTTATTCTGTATTTCAGCTTCTGTTAAGATTCTAGTCCTGTGGTTTAAGTCTATTTGTATTCTGTATTTCAGCTTCTGTTAAGATTCTAGTCCTGTGGTTTAAGTCTATTTTTATTCTCTATTTCAACTTCTGTTAAGATTCTAGTCCTGTGGTTTAAGTCTATTTGTATTCTGTATTTCATCTTCTGTTAGGATTCTAGTCCTGTGGTTTAAATCTATTTTTATTCTGTATTTCAGCTTCTGTTAAGATTCTAGTCCTGTGGTTTAAGTCTATTTTTATTCTGTATTTCAGCTTCTGTTAAGATTCTAGTCCTGTGGTTTAAGTCTATTTTTATTTTGTATTTTAGCTAAGCTGAGCTTCTGTTAAGATTCTAGTCCTGTGGTTTAAGTCTATTTTTATTCTGTATTTCAGCTTCTGTTAAGATTCTAGTCCTGTGGTTTAAGTCTATTTTTATTCTGTATTTCAGCTTCCGTTAAGATTCTAGTCCTGTGGTTTAAGTCTATTTTTATTCTGTATTTCAGCTTCTGTTAAGATTCTAGTCCTGTGGTTTAAGTCTATTTTTATTCTGTATTTCAGCTTCTGTTAAGATTCTAGTCCTGTGGTTTAAGTCTATTTTTATTCTGTATTTCAGCTACTGTTAGGATTCTAGTCCTATAGTTTAAGTCTATTTTTACTCTGTATTTCAGCTTCTGTTAAGATTCTAGTCCTATGATTTAAGTCTATTTTTACTCTGTATTTCAGCTTCTGTTAAGATTCTAGTCCTGTGGTTTAAGTCTATTTTTATTCTGTATTTCAGCTTCTGTTAAGATTCTAGTCCTGTGGTTTAAGTCTATTTTTATTCTGTATTTCAGCTTCTGTTAAGATTCTAGTCCTGTGGTTTAAGTCTATTTTTATTCTGTATTTCAGCTTCTGTTAGGATTCTAGTCCTGTGGTTTAAGTCTATTTTTATTCTGTATTTCAGCTTCTGTTAAGATTCTAATCCTATGGTTTAAGTCTATTTTTACTCTGTATTTCAGCTTCTGTTAAGATTCTAGTCCTGTGGTTTAAGTCTATTTTTATTCTGTATTTCAGCTTCTGTTAAGATTCTAGTCCTGTGGTTTAAGTCTATTTTTACTCTGTATTTCAGCTTCTGTTAAGATTCTAGTCCTGTGGTTTAAGTCTATTTTTATTCTGTATTTCAGCTTCTGTTAAGATTCTAGTCCTGTGGTTTAAGTCTATTTTTATTCTGTATTTCAGCTTCTGTTAAGATTCTAGTCCTGTGGTTTAAGTCTATTTTTATTCTGTATTTCAGCTTCTGTTAAGATTCTAGTCCTGTGGTTTAAGTCTATTTTTATTCTGTATTTCAGCTTCTGTTAAGATTCTAGTCCTGTGGTTTAAGTCTATTTTTATTCTGTATTTCAGCTTCTGTTAAGATTCTAGTCCTGTGGTTTAAGTCTATTTTTATTCTGTATTTCAGCTTCTGTTAAGATTCTAGTCCTATGATTTAAGTCTATTTTTACTCTGTATTTCAGCTTCTGTTAAGATTCTAGTCCTGTGGTTTAAGTCTATTTTTATTCTGTATTTCAGCTTCTGTTAAGATTCTAGTCCTGTGGTTTAAGTCTATTTTTATTCTGTATTTCAACTTCTGTTAAGATTCTAGTCCTGTGGTTTAAGTCTATTTTTATTCTGTATTTCAGCTTCTGTTAGGATTCTAGTCCTGTGGTTTAAGTCTATTTTTATTCTGTATTTCAGCTTCTGTTAAGATTCTAATCCTATGGTTTAAGTCTATTTTTACTCTGTATTTCAGCTTCTGTTAAGATTCTAGTCCTGTGGTTTAAGTCTATTTTTATTCTGTATTTCAGCTTCTGTTAAGATTCTAGTCCTATGGTTTAAGTCTATTTTTATTCTGTACTTCAGCTTCTGTTAAGATTCTAGTCCTGTGGTTTAAGTCTATTTTTATTCTGTATTTCAGCTTCTGTTAAGATTCTAGTCCTGTGGTTTAAGTCTATTTTTACCCTGTATTTCAGCTTCTGTTAAGATTCTAGTCCTGTGGTTTAAGTCTATTTTTATTCTGTATTTCAGCTTCTGTTAAGATTCTAGTCCTGTGGTTTAAGTCTATTTTTATTATGCATTTCAGCTTCTGTTAAGATTCTAGTCCTGTGGTTTAAGTCTATTTTTATTCTGTATTTCAGCTTCTGTTAAGATTCTAGTCCTATGGTTTAAGTCTATTTTTATTCTGTATTTCAGCTTCTGTTAAGATTCTAGTCCTGTGGTTTAAGTCTATTTTTATTCTGTATTTCAGCTTCTGTTAAGATTCTAGTCCTGTGGTTTAAGTCTATTTTTATTCTCTACTTCAGCTTCTGTTAGGATTCTAGTCCTGTGGTTTAAGTCTATTTTTATTTTGTATTTCAGCTTCTGTTAAGATTCTAGTCCTATGGTTTAAGTCTATTTTTATTCTGTATTTCAGCTTCTTTTAAGATTCTAGTCCTATGGTTTAAGTCTATTTTTACTTTGTATTTCAGCTTCTGTTAAGATTCTAGTCCTATGGTTTAAGTCTATTTTTACTCTGTATTTCAGCTTCTGTTAAGATTCTAGTCCTATGGTTTAAGTCTATTTTTACTCTGTATTTCAGCTTCTGTTAAGATTCTAGTCCTGTGGTTTAAGTCTATTTTTATTCTCTACTTCAGCTTCTGTTAAGATTCTAGTCCTGTGGTTTAAGTCTATTTTTATTCTGTATTTCAGCTTCTGTTAAGATTCTAGTCCTGTGGTTTAAGTCTATTTTTATTCTGTATTTCAGCTTCTGTTAAGATTCTAGTCCTATGGTTTAAGTCTATTTTTATTCTCTACTTCAGCTTCTGTTAAGATTCTAGTTCTATGGTTTAAGTCTATTTTTATTCTCTACTTCAGCTTCTGTTAAGATTCTAGTCCTATGGTTTAAGTCTATTTTTACTCTGTATTTCAGCTTCTGTTAAGATTCTAGTCCTGTGGTTTAACTCTATTTTTATTCTGTATTTCAGCTTCTGTTAGGATTCTAGTCCTGTGGTTTAAGTCTATTTTTATTCTGTATTTCAGCTTCTGTTAAGATTCTAGTCCTGTGGTTTAAGTCTATTTTTATTCTGTATTTCAGCTTCTGTTAAGATTCTAGTCCTGTGGTTTAAGTCTATTTTTATTCTGTATTTCAGCTTCTGTTAAGATTCTAATCCTATGGTTTAAGTCTATTTTTACTCTGTATTTCAGCTTCTGTTAAGATTCTAGTCCTGTGGTTTAAGTCCATTTTTATTCTGTATTTCAGCTTCTGTTAAGATTCTAGTCCTATGGTTTAAGTCTATTTTTACTGTGTATTTCAGCTTCTGTTAAGATTCTAGTCCTGTGGTTTAAGTCTATTTTTATTCTGTATTTCAGCTTCTGTTAAGATTCTAGTCCTGTGGTTTAAGTCTATTTTTATTCTGTATTCAGCTTCTGTTAAGATTCTAGTCCTGTGGTTTAAGTCTATTTTTATTCTGTATTTCAGCTTCTGTTAATATTCTAGTCCTATGATATAAGTCTATTTTTACTCTGTATTTCAGCTTCTGTTAGGATTCTAGTCCTGTGGTTTAAATCTATTTTTATTCTGTATTTCAGCTTCTGTTAAGATTCTAGTCCTATAGTTTAGGTCTATTTTTATTCTGTATTTCAGCTTCTGTTAAGATTCTAGTCCTATGATTTAAGTCTATTTTTACTCTGTATTTCAGCTTCTGTTAGGATTCTAGTCCTGTGGTTTAAATCTATTTTTATTCTGTATTTCAGCTTCTGTTAAGATTCTAGTCCTATAGTTTAGGTCTATTTTTATTCTGTATTTCAGCTTCTGTTAAGATTCTAGTCCTATGATTTAAGTCTATTTTTACTCTGTATTTCAGCTTCTGTTAAGATTCTAGTCCTGTGGTTTAAGTCTATTTTTATTCTGTATTTCAGCTTCTGTTAAGATTCTAGTCCTGTGGTTTAAGTCTATTTTTATTCTGTATTTCAGCTTCTGTTAAGATTCTAGTCCTGTGGTTTAAGTCTATTTTTATTCTGTATTTCAGCTTCTGTTAGGATTCTAGTCCTGTGGTTTAAGTCTATTTTTACTCTGTATTTCAGCTTCTGTTAAGATTCTAGTCCTGTGGTTTAAGTCTATTTTTACTCTGTATTTCAGCTTCTGTTAAGATTCTAGTCCTGTGGTTTAAGTCTATTTTTATTCTGTATTTCAGCTTCTGTTAAGATTCTAGTCCTGTGGTTTAAGTCTATTTTTACTCTGTATTTCAGCTTCTGTTAAGATTCTAGTCCTGTGGTTTAAGTCTATTTTTATTCTGTATTTCAGCTTCTGTTAAGATTCTAGTCCTGTGGTTTAAGTCTATTTTTACTCTGTATTTCAGCTTCTGTTAAGATTCTAGTCCTGTGGTTTAAGTCTATTTTTACTCTGTATTTCAGCTTCTGTTAAGATTCTAGTCCTGTGGTTTAAGTCTATTTTTATTCTGTATTTCAGCTTCTGTTAAGATTCTAGTCCTGTGGTTTAAGTCTATTTTTACTCTGTATTTCAGCTTCTGTTAAGATTCTAGTCCTGTGGTTTAAGTCTATTTTTACTCTGTATTTCAACTTCTGTTAAGATTCTAGTCCTGTGGTTTAAGTCTATTTTTACTCTGTATTTCAGCTTCTGTTAAGATTCTAGTCCTGTGGTTTAAGTCTATTTTTACTCTGTATTTCAGCTTCTGTTAAGATTCTAGTCCTGTGGTTTAAGTCTATTTTTACTCTGTATTTCAGCTTCTGTTAAGATTCTAGTCCTGTGGTTTAAGTCTATTTTTACTCTGTATTTCAGCTTCTGTTAAGATTCTAGTCCTGTGGTTTAAGTCTATTTTTATTCTGTATTTCAGCTTCTGTTAAGATTCTAGTCCTGTGGTTTAAGTCTATTTTTACTCTGTATTTCAGCTTCTGTTAAGATTCTAGTCCTGTGGTTTAAGTCTATTTTTACTCTGTATTTCAGCTTCTGTTAAGATTCTAGTCCTGTGGTTTAAGTCTATTTTTACTCTGTATTTCAGCTTCTGTTAAGATTCTAGTCCTGTGGTTTAAGTCTATTTTTATTCTGTATTTCAGCTTCTGTTAAGATTCTAGTCCTGTGGTTTAAGTCTATTTTTATTATGTATTTCAGCTTCTGTTAGGATTCTAGTCCTATGGTTTAAGTCTATTTTTATTCTGTATTTCAGCTTCTGTTAAGATTCTAGTCCTGTTGTTTAAGTCTATTTTTATTCTGTATTTCAGCTTCTGTTAAGATTCTAGTCCTGTGGTTTAATTCTATTTTTATTCTGTATTTCAGCTTCTGTTAAGATTCTAGTCCTATGGTTTAAGTCTATTTTTATTCTGTATTTCAGCTTCTGTTAAGATTCTAGTCCTGTGGTTTAAGTCTATTTTTATTCTGTATTTCAGCTTCTGTTAAGATTCTAGTCCTGTGGTTTAAGTCTATTTTTATTCTGTATTTCAGCTTCTCTTAAGATTCTAGTCCTATGGTTTAAGTCTATTTTTATTCTGTATTTCAGCTTCTGTTAAGATTCTAGTCCTGTGGTTTAAGTCTATTTTTATTCTGTATTTCAGCTTCTGTTAGGATTCTAGTCCTGTGGTTTAAGTCTATTTTTATTCTGTATTTCAGCTTCTGTTAAGATTCTAATCCTATGGTTTAAGTCTATTTTTACTCTGTATTTCAGCTTCTGTTAAGATTCTAGTCCTGTGGTTTAAGTCTATTTTTATTCTGTATTTCAGCTTCTGTTAAGATTCTAGTCCTGTGGTTTAAGTCTATTTTTACTCTGTATTTCAGCTTCTGTTAAGATTCTAGTCCTGTGGTTTAAGTCTATTTTTATTCTGTTTTTCAGCTTCTGTTAAGATTCTAGTCCTGTGGTTTAAGTCTATTTTTATTCTGTATTTCAGCTTCTGTTAAGATTCTAGTCCTGTGGTTTAAGTCTATTTTTATTCTGTATTTCAGCTTCTGTTAAGATTCTAGTCCTATGATTTAAGTCTATTTTTACTCTGTATTTCAGCTTCTGTTAAGATTCTAGTCCTGTGGTTTAAGTCTATTTGTATTCTGTATTTCAGCTTCTGTTAAGATTCTAGTCCTGTGGTTTAAGTCTATTTTTATTCTCTATTTCAACTTCTGTTAAGATTCTAGTCCTGTGGTTTAAGTCTATTTTTACTCTGTATTTCATCTTCTGTTAGGATTCTAGTCCTGTGGTTTAAATCTATTTTTATTCTGTATTTCAGCTTCTGTTAAGATTCTAGTCCTGTGGTTTAAGTCTATTTTTATTCTGTATTTCAGCTTCTGTTAAGATTCTAGTCCTGTGGTTTAAGTCTATTTTTATTTTGTATTTCAGCTAAGCTGAGCTTCTGTTAAGATTCTAGTCCTATTAGTTTAGGTCTATTTTTATTCTGTATTTCAGCTTCTGTTAAGATTCTAGTCCTATGATTTAAGTCTATTTTTACTCTGTATTTCAGCTTCTGTTAAGATTCTAGTCCTGTGGTTTAAGTCTATTTTTATTCTGTATTTCAGCTTCTGTTAAGATTCTAGTCCTGTGGTTTAAGTCTATTTTTATTCTGTATTTCAGCTTCTGTTAAGATTCTAGTCCTGTGGTTTAAGTCTATTTTTATTCTGTATTTCAGCTTCTGTTAGGATTCTAGTCCTGTGGTTTAAGTCTATTTTTATTCTGTATTTCAGCTTCTGTTAAGATTCTAATCCTATGGTTTAAGTCTATTTTTACTCTGTATTTCAGCTTCTGTTAAGATTCTAGTCCTGTGGTTTAAGTCTATTTTTATTCTGTATTTCAGCTTCTGTTAAGATTATAGTCCTGTGGTTTAAGTCTATTTTTACTCTGTATTTCAGCTTCTGTTAAGATTCTAGTCCTGTGGTTTAAGTCTATTTTTATTCTGTATTTCAGCTTCTCTTAAGATTCTAGTCCTATGGTTTAAGTCTATTTTTATTCTGTATTTCAGCTTCTGTTAAGATTCTAGTCCTGTGGTTTAAGTCTATTTTTACCCTGTATTTCAGCTTCTGTTAAGATTCTAGTCCTGTGGTTTAAGTCTATTTTTATTCTGTATTTCAGCTTCTGTTAAGATTCTAGTCCTGTGGTTTAAGTCTATTTTTATTCTGTATTTCAGCTTCTGTTAAGATTCTAGTCCTATGGTTTAAGTCTATTTTTATTCTGTATTTCAGCTTCTGTTAAGATTCTAGTCCTGTGGTTTAAGTCTATTTTTATTCTGTATTTCAGCTTCTGTTAAGATTCTAGTCCTATGGTTTAAGTCTATTTTTACTCTGTATTTCAGCTTCTGTTAAGATTCTAGTCCTATGGTTTAAGTCTATTTTTACTCTGTATTTCAGCTTCTGTTAAGATTCTAGTCCTATGGTTTAAGTCTATTTTTACACTGTATTTCAGCTTCTGTTAAGATTCTAGTCCTATGGTTTAAATCTATTTTTATTCTGTATTTCAGCTTCTGTTAAGATTCTAGTCCTGTGGTTTAAGTCTATTTTTATTCTGTATTTCAGCTTCTGTTAAGATTCTAGTCCTGTGGTTTAAGTCTATTTTTATTCTGTATTTCAGCTTCTGTTAAGATTCTAGTCCTGTGGTTTAAGTCTATTTTTATTATGCATTTCAGCTTCTGTTAAGATTCTAGTCCTATAGTTTAAGTCTATTTTTACTCTGTATTTCAGCTTCTGTTAAGATTCTAGTCCTGTGGTTTAAGTCTATTTTTACTCTCTACTTCAGCTTCTGTTAAGATTCTAGTCCTGTGGTTTAAGTCTATTTTTACTCTCTACTTCAGCTTCTGTTAAGATTCTAGTCCTATGGTTTAAGTCTATTTTTACTCTCTACTTCAGCTTCTGTTAAGATTCTAGTCCTATGGTTTAAGTCTATTTTTATTCTGTATTTCAGCTTCTGTTAAGATTCTAGTCCTGTGGTTTAAGTCTATTTTTACTCTGTATTTCAGCTTCTGTTAAGATTCTAGTCCTGTGGTTTAAGTCTATTTTTATTCTGTATTTCAGCTTCTGTTAAGATTCTAGTCCTGTGGTTTAAGTCTATTTTTACTCTGTATTTCAGCTTCTGTTAAGATTCTAGTCCTGTGGTTTAAGTCTATTTTTATTCTGTATTTCAGCTTCTGTTAGGATTCTAGTCCTGTGGTTTAAGTCTATTTTTATTCTGTATTTCAGCTTCTGTTAAGATTCTAGTCCTATAGTTTAAGTCTATTTTTACTCTGTATTTCAGCTTCTGTTAAGATTCTAGTCCTATGGTTTAAGTCTATTTTTACTCTGTATTTCAGCTTCTGTTAAGATTCTAGTCCTATGGTTTAAGTCTATTTTTATTCTGTATTTCAGCTTCTGTTAAGATTCTAGTCCTATAGTTTAAGTCTATTTTTACTCTGTATTTCAGCTTCTGTTAAGATTCTAGTCCTGTGGTTTAAGTCTATTTTTACTCTCTACTTCAGCTTCTGTTAAGATTCTAGTCCTGTGGTTTAAGTCTATTTTTACTCTCTACTTCAGCTTCTGTTAAGATTCTAGTCCTGTGGTTTAAGTCTATTTTTACTCTCTACTTCAGCTTCTGTTAAGATTCTAGTCCTGTGGTTTAAGTCTATTTTTATTCTGTATTTCAGCTTCTGTTAAGATTCTAATCCTATGGTTTAAGTCTATTTTTATTCTGTATTTCAGCTTCTGTTAAGATTCTAGTCCTATGGTTTAAGTCTATTTTTACTCTCTACTTCAGCTTCTGTTAAGATTCTAGTCCTGTGGTTTAAGTCCATTTTTATTTTGTATTTCAGCTTCTGTTAAGATTCTAGTCCTGTGGTTTAAGTCTATTTTTACTCTGTATTCAGCTTCTGTTAAGATTCTAGTCCTATGATTTAAGTCTATTTTTATTCTGTATTTCAGCTTCTGTTAGGATTCTAGTCCTGTGGTTTAAGTCTATTTTTATTCTGTATTTCAGCTTCTGTTAAGATTCTAGTCCTATGGTTTAAGTCTATTTTTACTCTCTACTTCAGCTTCTGTTAAGATTCTAGTCCTATGGTTTAAGTCTATTTTTATTCTCTACTTCAGCTTCTGTTAAGATTCTAGTCCTGTGGTTTAAGTCTATTTTTATTCTGTATTTCAGCTTCTGTTAAGATTCTAGTCCTGTGGTTTAAGTCTATTTTTATTCTGTATTTCAGCTTCTGTTAAGATTCTAGTCCTGTGGTTTAAGTCTATTTTTATTCTGTATTTCAGCTTCTGTTAAGATTCTAGTCCTGTGGTTTAAGTCTATTTTTATTCTGTATTTCAGCTTCTGTTAAGATTCTAGTCCTATGGTTTAAGTCTATTTTTATTCTCTACTTCAGCTTCTGTTAAGATTCTAGTCCTGCGGTTTAAGTCTATTTTTATTCTGTATTTCAGCTTCTGTTAAGATTCTAGTCCTATGGTTTAAGTCTATTTTTATTCTCTACTTCAGCTTCTGTTAAGATTCTAGTCCTATGGTTTAATTCTATTTTTATTCTCTACTTCAGCTTCTGTTAAGATTCTAGTCCTATGATTTAAGTCTATTTTTATTCTGTATTTCAGCTTCTGTTAAGATTCTAGTCCTGTGGTTTAAGTCTATTTTTATTCTGTATTTCAGCTTCTGTTAAGATTCTAGTCCTGTGGTTTAAGTCTATTTTTATTCTGTATTTCAGCTTCTGTTAAGATTCTAGTCCTATGATTTAAGTCTATTTTTATTCTGTATTTCAGCTTCTGTTAAGATTCTAGTCCTATGGTTTAAGTCTATTTTTATTCTGTATTTCAGCTTCTGTTAAGATTCTAGTCCTATGGTTTAATTCTATTTTTATTCTCTACTTCAGCTTCTGTTAAGATTCTAGTCCTATGGTTTAAGTCTATTTTTATTCTCTACTTCAGCTTCTGTTAAGAAGAGAATTGGTAATGGTAGAGAATATTTACTAGAATGGTGTGATGGATCACAATCTCATCAAAGCTCCATACATATATTCGGTGTGTACACTAAGCATCACCGATTGGCTGTTGGAGATCATGTGTTAGCTATGATGGATGAACAACAACATATGTATCTGCCAGGATGGATAGCTGGTATTGTGGGAGACAAAATTAATATCAAATTCTGTGAAGGTTCTTTGTATGTATTTATTTTTTATTACATGTTCATCTTGATTGACTGGCTGTAAAAAAAATACTATTTTATTTCAAGGGGGGGGTTATGATATTTAACGCCACTTTCAACAATATTTCAGTTATATCGTGGCGGTCAGTTTTATTGGTGGGGGAAACCGGAGAACCCGGAGAGAACCACCAACCTATCATAAGTCACTGACAAACTTGATCACATAATGTTGTAGCTGAGCAGGATTTGAACTCACAACGTCAGTGATGATAGGTACTGATTGCATCGATAGTTTTCAAAAGGGGTCAAAAAAGGGTTCCAAATTCTGAAATTCCGCATATTTGGGAGGTATATAAAAATTGTATTGGTCATCCAATTTCAATGTGTTTTTTTTCTTTGAGTTGATTGTGTTGAAAGCTTTTGATATCTCAACAGATTTCCTCTATCTTTTCCGAACTAATCTCTACCAAAACGTGACAATTTCCAAAATTTGAAGTTTTAATTTTTCATTCAATTTTAATGCAGGTTTTTGCAAAATGGTAACAGTTCATCTTGATGAGTTTATTAATGGTCCATTAAAAAAATAGCTATCCTATTTTGAAAAGTTGTCTAAAAGGGACCCAAATTCCAAAATTTCATATATTTTGAAAGTATATTTTAATCTGATATCATGGGTATACTGTTTTACCTCTGTCCTGCCGTCCGTCCAAGATATTTTTCATCGCATTTTTCTCAGTAACTGTTGATGGCAGAAATCTGATATTTGGTCACAAGCATCATATAGGTATACCATATAAGTAGCGTTTTTGGACCCGTCAGATTCCTACTTCCTGTTTGCCGACTTAGTTGGTTTCTATACACATTGAACATATATGCACATTTTTCATCACATTTTTCTCAGCAACTATTGATGGCAGAGATCTGATGTTTGGTCACAAGCTTCATATAGGTACCCCATATCGTGGGAAGCGTTTTTGGACCTATCAGATTCCTACTTCCTGTTTGCCGACTTTGTTGATTTTTATACACATTGAACATATATGCTCATTTTTCATCGCATTTTTCTCAGCAACTATTGATGGCAGAAATCTGATATTTGGTCACAAGCTTCATATAGGTACCCCATATCATGGGAAGCGTTTTTTGATCTGTCAGATTCCTACTTCCTGTTTGCCGAAGAGCGGGGGTATCATAGGTGAGCATTAGCTCACAGTTCATTTTGTTTTTGTAATATGTTGATTGATTTCCTCTCTTTTATGATTTCATCCAAAAGGGGCTAAAATGTAGATATCATAGAACATTGAATACAAACTGTGTATAAATAATCAAGTGTGCGTTGCAGGCTCATTTCAGCTAAGGAGGTTAAAAACTTTGGAAAAAATATAAGTACCTATATATCAGGAAAACATTATTTAAGTATTGCTATTGGTCATAACTGGCTTAATGGTAAATGTACCAAACAGAGTATATATCTTCTTCATATAACAATTCTGTAAATAAATTCAAATTTGATAATTTAATGTTGTCTTTTTTAAACAATTTGTTTAGTAGGTAGAATATTACCATAAAGAGTATTCTCCCTTTGTTCTTTCAGAAAAGATGTAGATGATGTACTGCAGTGTTTTTGGTTAAACAACGATTACTATGACAACGCTGTACAATTCTTCAGAAAGTGCCAGGATGTAGAAACAGATGATATAACAGTAAACAAGGAGGAATATTAACATTATTATTTTCATCATGATTTATTTATAAGAATTCTCTATATTTAGCTGTTGACAGAGAAGACTTTTACAACAATTGCATTTTGTCAAAAATTTTACTGTAATTAAGAATAGACTTATTGACAAATATATTGAATGTGATAAATGGCCAATTTTCTGATTGGTCAAAATGTGTAATATTTAAGCTACAGAGTTGTGCAAAATGTATTCGTCACCTTCGATTTTTATATGCCCGTTGTCTCGAGACGGGCCGTATTATGTGATTGGGTATGACGGGCGGGTGGGCGTCCACACAGGTTTCCGCACAATAACTTTAGTTCTGTATATCAGATCTTTACCAAACTTGACCACATGATTACCCTGTGGAAGGGGAAGAATCCTATTTATTTTGGAGTCATTACTATTATATAGACAGGCGTATTTTGTAATGCACACATTTCTTGTTTACTATATATTTCATATAAAACCACATTTTTTCAAAAAAATATTTTAAAGCTATCTCTGGGCAGATTTTTATGAAATTTATTTCAAGACATGCAGAATTCTTTGAATTTTATTTGTTTATCTAATAGTCATTTTTGTCTGCATGGTTTTTGTTTACTGGTGATTTAAACACAAATTTCGATTTTTCCAATTTTATTTTTGTTAAAATATATAGCAAATTTGATGTCAGAAAACAAAAATTGTCTTTAAATCATAAGAAATTAAAGGCAATCTAACGGAAAATCATGCTAAAATAAACAAATAATCTTTAAATATTTCTGCTTTTTCTGGTGCAAAAATTATCAAAATCCAGTTAGAAATGACCTCACAATAATTTTTTTGAAAAATGTGGTTTTATATGAAATATATAGTGTAAAATCGAGGGTGATGAATACTTTTGGCCACCCACTGTATTTATCCATCAGTAAGGATCGAGGGTGATGAATACTTTTGGCCACCCACAGTATTTATTCATCAGTAAGGATCGAGGGTGATGAATACTTTTGGTCACCCACAGTATTTATTCATCAGTAAGGATCGAGGGTGATGAATACTTTTGGTCACCCACAGTATTTATTCATCAGTAAGGATCGAGGGTGATGAATACTTTTGGCCACCCACTGTATTTATTCATCAGTAAGGATCGAGGGTGATGAATACTTTTGGCCACCCACGGTATTTATTCATCAGTAAGGATCGAGGGTGATGAATACTTTTGGCCACCCACGGTATTTATTCATCAGTAAGGATCGAGGGTGATGAATACTTTTGGCCACCCACTGTATTTATTCATCAGTAAGGATCGAGGGTGATGAATACTTTTGGCCACCCACAGTATTTATTCATCAGTAAGGATCGAGGGTGATGAATACTTTTGGCCACCCACTGTATTTATTCATCAGTAAGGATCGAGGGTGATGAATACTTTTGGCCACCCACGGTATTTATTCATCAGTAAGGATGATGAAATTTAAGTTGTGACTAGTTCAAATTATGTACTAAATGTGTCAAATGATGTCCTGAATAGGTGAAATTGATGTTCAGAATAGGTCAAATTGACGTTCAGAATAGGTCAAAGTGTCGTTCAGAATAGGTCAAATTGACATTCAGAATAGGTCAAATTGACATTCAGAATAGGTCAAAGTTTCATTCAGAATAGGTCAAATTAACGTTCAGAATAGGTCAAATTGACGTTCAGAATAGGTCAAAGTTTCATTCAGAATAGGTCAAATTGATGTTCAGAATAGGTCAAATTAACGTTCTGGAAAAAAAATGATATTCTGAATAAATAGGATAATCATGTGCAAAAAAAAATACAATTGTAAAAATGGAAAGTATCCAAGGTGGAAAAGATTCTCTATATATTCTGTTCCATGAAAAGATTCTCTATATATTCTGTTACATGAAAAGATTCTCTATATATTCTGTTCCATGAAAAGATTCTCAAAATATTCTGTTCCATGAAAAGATTCTCTATATATTCTGTTCCATGAAAAGATTCTCTATATATTCTGTTCCATGAAAAGATTCTCTATATATTCTCTTCCATGAACATTCTTTCCCACTTTTCTACGTTCATTAAAACTATATACCTTTATTTGAGTTATCATTGTGACTTTATTTGAGTTATCATTGTGACTTTATTTGAGTTATCATTGTGACTTTATTTGAGTTATCATTGTGACTTTATTTGAGTTATCATTGTGACTTTATTTGAGTTATCATTGTGACTTTATTGGTGTTATCATTGTGACTTTATTAGAAATAGAAAATAAGAATGAAGTAGAAACTTCACAAATATTTAACCTTGTCAATTTTACAAGAGATAGTTTGAGAAAAAATAGATGAGAAAATTTGGTGACGGACGATAAATCTTGTTTTATTGAGGATTTGTACATTTTCGTTTTGATGGTTACACATGATAATACCTGTTGTCAAGCAACAGGTGTAATACAAAAATATCATTGATTTCTAACATGACTTTGTCATTGGCGTCACCTTGACAAATCCTTGGTTGACATATTATGGTTGATTCGTTTTGCTTGAAATTAACTTCTCATCGCAGAGATTCTTGCAACTCACCTAGATGAATCCTAGACTCACTGTTTTCAGTCGGAACTTGCCAAACTTTTCAGAAATGTCTTCTGGACTCGTCAACATAAATAGCTACAAGTATCCCTGTCATCACATCTGACATCTCAGGCTTAGCCTTCAGTGTGATACTGAGAAATCCATCAAAACAAATCAACAATATATCTATATAATATATTTTATTTACAAAATAATAATGTGATAGATTTGTGATAGAAGTAATACATTGTTATACTTCAGGTGATATTATTTTTGTTCCTAGATTTTTTTCCTCATTACGCATTGAAAAAAAGTCACTCGATTTATCAGCCAGACCTAAGATCAAGTCATTTTGATTTCAGTTTATCTTAGAATTCTGCTGTTAAATGCTCTGACATAAAACAGAAATCTTTAGAAAATTGGTGGAATATTGTCTTTGATCCCATGGTGGAATATTGTCTTTGATCCCATGGTGGAATATTGTCTTTGATCCCATGGTGGAATATTGTCATTGATTCCACGGTGGAATATTGTCTTTGATCCCACGGTGGAATATTGTCTTTGGTCACATGGTGGAATATTGTCTTTGATCCCATGGTGGAATATTGTCTTTGATCCCACGGTGGAATATTGTCTTTGGTCACATGGTGGAATATTGTCTTTGATCCCATGGTGGAATATTGTCTTTGATCCCATGGTGGAATATTGTCTTTGATCCCACGGTGGAATATTGTCTTTGGTCACATGGTGGAATATTGTCTTTGGTCCCATGGTGGAATATTGTCTTTGATCCCATGGTGGAATATTGTCTTTGATCCCACAGTGGAATATTGTCTTTGATCCCACGGTGGAATATTGTCTTTGGTCCCACAGTGGAATATTGTCTTGACATCACCCATAAAGACTGTGACATCAAACACTTGACATCACCCATAAAGACTGTGACATCAACTATATAATTTATGATTTCAAAATAATATTATGATCAGTAGAGGGACTATTTACGAGGGAGTAATAAGTGACAGACTTGGATAAGAATGTAGGAATTCATTAATAATTGTCAAAGCAAAGGTGTTATTCATTTTTGTCAGCCGTTTTTATATTGTGTACTTTTTAAAATATTGAGAGAAATTTGTTGTCAGATGTCTCTAGCCATACTGGTAATCTGTGTTTACTGATTGACAAAAATGGATGATATAAATTTGAGGTTCTGTCTCACAGAATATTAATTGTTAGCAGATTTTTACATATTTGTTGATTATAATTTTATATATTTGAATGTTGTATCTTTGGTTTTTGTTGATATACATTTGTAGTCTATTTTTTTACTTGTTAGATGTACTGTATAGCAGGTTATAGATTTCTATCTTAAAATTTGATGATTTTACTTTTTTATGATAACGATGGAAGAAGAACTGATATCAAGTCTCCTCTTAGAAAATATCTGAATGAACAAAATAGAAAATCGTATCATGTTTTGTTTTAATATGATTTTGGTGACGTATAATAAAAAGGCCTGTAGCCAGAAATGTTCCAGACAGGTTTGATAGACTCAAAATACAGACTTTAATAATTATAGTTCAACAGAAAAACTTATTGTAATGGTGATAGTTCAACCAAAATATTGAATTTAATAGTCCTTGATGTGGGGGTGGGTTTCTTATCCTAGAACCCCCTACAGATGTGATGTGTAACATTTTAGATTCAGAAGAATGTAGAGATGTTTATAATAGTTAGAATGTATTGATAAACTAATAAAGTCATCTGTCAATTGTTTCCTTCTTTATTTATGTAACTATACCTCATTCAAAGGAGGGTGTGTTTAACATGGACAGAAATGTTTTACTTCATAATCAAATGTATTGGTACTTTAGTTTGTTAGTTAGCAATAAAATAACAGTTAATACATCTGGTCTTATTAGCCACTATAGTCAAAGGTGGTTTTCTCAAAGTACTCTGGTTTCCTCCACCAATAAAATTGACAGCCACTATATAACTGAAATATTGTTGAAAGTGGCATTAAACACCATAAAACATAGTCAAAGTTCAAATATATACTTCTATTGAAAATCTATACTGCTTGGACGATGCAATGGTTAGCATTATAACTTTGAGTGTAGTAGATCAGTACTTGATGATGATGTAATAGTTAGCATTATAACTTTGAGTGTAGTAGATCAGTACTTGATGATGATGTAATAGTTAGCATTATAACTTTGAGTGTAGTAGATCAGTACTTGATGATGATGTAATAGTTAGCATTATAACTTTGTGTGTAGTAGATCAGTACTTGATGATGATGTAATAGTTAGCATTATAACTTTGAGTGTAGTAGATCAGTACTTGATGATGATGATGTAATAGTTAGCATTATAACTTTGAGTGTAGTAGATCAGTACTTGATGATGATGATGTAATAGTTAGCATTATAACTTTGAGTGTAGTAGATCAGTACTTGATGATGATGTAATAGTTAGCATTATAACTTTGAGTGTAGTAAATCAGTACTTGATGATGATGTAATAGTTAGCATTATAACTTTGAGTGTAGTAGATCAGTACTTGATGATGATGATGTAATAGTTAGCATTATAACTTTGAGTGTAGTAGATCAGTACTTGATGATGATGTAATAGTTAGCATTATAACTTTGAGTGTAGTAGATCAGTACTTGATGATGATGATGTAATAGTTAGCATTATAACTTTGAGTGTAGTAGATCAGTACTTGATGATGATGATGTAATAGTTAGCATTATAACTTTGAGTGTAGTAAATCAGTACTTGATGATGATGATGTAATAGTTAGCATTATAACTTTGAGTGTAGTAGATCAGTACTTGATGATGATGATGTAATAGTTAGCATTATAACTTTGAGTGCAGTAGATCAGTACTTGATGATGATGATGTAATAGTTAGCATTATAACTTTGAGTGCAGTAGATCAGTACTTGATGATGATGATGTAATAGTTAGCATTATAACTTTGAGTGTAGTAGATCAGTACTTGATGATGATGATGTAATAGTTAGCATTATAACTTTGAGTGTAGTAGATCAGTACTTGATGATGATGATGTAATAGTTAGCATTATAACTTTGAGTGTAGTAGATCAGTACTTGATGATGATGATGTAATAGTTAGCATTATAACTTTGAGTGTAGTAAATCAGTACTTGATGATGATGATGTAATAGTTAGCATTATAACTTTGAGTGTAGTAGATCAGTACTTGATGATGATGATGTAATAGTTAGCATTATAACTTTGAGTGTAGTAAATCAGTACTTGATGATGATGATGTAATAGTTATCATTATAACTTTGAGTGTAGTAGATCAGTACTTGATGATGATGTAATAGTTAGCATTATAACTTTGAGTGTAGTAGATCAGTACTTGATGATGATGTAATAGTTAGCATTATAACTTTGAGTGTAGTAAATCAGTACTTGATGATGATGTAATAGTTAGCATTATAACTTTGAGTGTAGTAAATCAGTACTTGATGATGATGATGTAATAGTTAGCATTATAACTTTGAGTGTAGTAGATCAGTACTTGATGATGATGTAATAGTTAGCATTATAACTTTGAGTGTAGTAGATCAGTACTTGATGATGATGATGTAATAGTTAGCATTATAACTTTGAGTGTAGTAAATCAGTACTTGATGATGATGTAACAGTTATCATTATAACTTTGAGTGTAGTAGATCAGTACTTGATGATGATGATGTAATAGTTAGCATTATAACTTTGAGTGTAGTAGATCAGTACTTGATGATGATGATGTAATAGTTATCATTATAACTTTGAGTGTAGTAGATCAGTACTTGATGATGATGTAATAGTTAGCATTATAACTTTGAGTGTAGTAGATCAGTACTTGATGATGATGATGTAATAGTTAGCATTATAACTTTGAGTGTAGTAGATCAGTACTTGATGATGATGATGTAATAGTTATCATTATAACTTTGAGTGTAGTAGATCAGTACTTGATGATGATGATGTAATAGTTAGCATTATAACTTTGAGTGTAGTAGATCAGTACTTGATGATGATGTAACAGTTATCATTATAACTTTGAGTGTAGTAGATCAGTACTTGATGATGATGATGTAATAGTTATCATTATAACTTTGAGTGTAGTAAATCAGTACTTGATGATGATGATGTAATAGTTATCATTATAACTTTGAGTGTAGTAGATCAGTACTTGATGATGATGATGTAATAGTTATCATTATAACTTTGAGTGTAGTAGATCAGTACTTGATGATGATGATGTAATAGTTAGCATTATAACTTTGAGTGTAGTAGATCAGTACTTGATGATGATGTAACAGTTATCATTATAACTTTGAGTGTAGTAGATCAGTACTTGATGATGATGATGTAATAGTTAGCATTATAACTTTGAGTGTAGTAGATCAGTATTTGATGATGATGATGTAATAGTTAGCATTATAACTTTGAGTGTAGTAGATCAGTACTTGATGATGATGTAACAGTTATCATTATAACTTTGAGTGTAGTAGATCAGTACTTGATGATGATGATGTAATAGTTATCATTATAACTTTGAGTGTAGTAAATCAGTACTTGATGATGATGATGTAATAGTTATCATTATAACTTTGAGTGTAGTAGATCAGTACTTGATGATGATGATGTAATAGTTATCATTATAACTTTGAGTGTAGTAGATCAGTACTTGATGATGATGATGTAATAGTTAGCATTATAACTTTGAGTGTAGTAGATCAGTACTTGATGATGATGATGTAATAGTTAGCATTATAACTTTGAGTGTAGTAGATCAGTACTTGATGATGATGTAACAGTTATCATTATAACTTTGAGTGTAGTAGATCAGTACTTGATGATGATGATGTAATAGTTAGCATTATAACTTTGAGTGTAGTAGATCAGTACTTGATGATGATGATGTAATAGTTAGCATTATAACTTTGAGTGTAGTAAATCAGTACTTGATGATGATGTAATAGTTAGCATTATAACTTTAAGTGTAGTAGATCAGTACTTGATGATGATGTAATAGTTAGCATTATAACTTTGAGTGTAGTAGATCAGTACTTGATGATGATGATGTAATAGTTAACATTATAACTTTGAGTGTAGTAGATCAGTACTTGATGATGATGATGTAATAGTTAGCATTATAACTTTGAGTGTAGTAGATCAGTACTTGATGATGATGATGTAATAGTTATCATTATAACTTTGAGTGTAGTAGATCAGTACTTGATGATGATGTAATAGTTATCATTATAACTTTGAGTGTAGTAGATCAGTACTTGATGATGATGATGTAATAGTTAGCATTATAACTTTGAGTGTAGTAGATCAGTACTTGATGATGATGATGTAATAGTTAGCATTATAACTTTGAGTGTAGTAGATCAGTACTTGATGATGATGTAATAGTTAGCATTATAACTTTGAGTGTAGTAGATCAGTACTTGATGATGATGATGTAATAGTTAGCATTATAACTTTGAGTGTAGTAGATCAGTACTTGATGATGATGATGTAATAGTTAGCATTATAACTTTGAGTGTAGTAGATCAGTACTTGATGATGATGATGTAATAGTTAGCATTATAACTTTGAGTGTAGTAGATCAGTACTTGATGATGATGTAATAGTTAGCATTATAACTTTGAGTGTAGTAAATCAGTACTTGATGATGATGTAATAGTTAGCATTATAACTTTGAGTGTAGTAGATCAGTACTTGATGATGGTGTAATAGTTAACATTATAACTTTGAGTGTAGTAGATCAGTACTTGATGATGATGATGTAATAGTTATCATTATAACTTTGAGTGTAGTAGATCAGTACTTGATGATGATGTAATAGTTATCATTATAACTTTGAGTGTAGTAGATCAGTACTTGATGATGATGATGTAATAGTTAGCATTATAACTTTGAGTGTAGTAGATCAGTACTTGATGATGATGATGTAATAGTTAGCATTATAACTTTGAGTGTAGTAGATCAGTACTTGATGATGATGTAATAGTTAGCATTATAACTTTGAGTGTAGTAGATCAGTACTTGATGATGATGATGTAATAGTTAGCATTATAACTTTGAGTGTAGTAGATCAGTACTTGATGATGATGATGTAATAGTTAGCATTATAACTTTGAGTGTAGTAAATCAGTACTTGATGATGATGTAATAGTTAGCATTATAACTTTGAGTGTAGTAAATCAGTACTTGATGATGATGATGTAATAGTTATCATTATAACTTTGAGTGTAGTAGATCAGTACTTGATGATGATGATGTAATAGTTATCATTATAACTTTGAGTGTAGTAGATCAGTACTTGATGATGATGATGTAATAGTTAGCATTATAACTTTGAGTGTAGTAGATCAGTACTTGATGATGATGATGTAATAGTTAGCATTATAACTTTGAGTGTAGTAGATCAGTGCTTGATGATGATGTAACAGTTATCATTATAACTTTGAGTGTAGTAGATCAGTACTTGATGATGATGATGTAATAGTTAGCATTATAACTTTGAGTGTAGTAGATCAGTACTTGATGATGATGATGTAATAGTTAGCATTATAACTTTGAGTGTAGTAAATCAGTACTTGATGATGATGTAATAGTTAGCATTATAACTTTGAGTGTAGTAGATCAGTACTTGATGATGATGATGTAATAGTTAGCATTATAACTTTGAGTGTAGTAAATCAGTACTTGATGATGATGTAACAGTTATCATTATAACTTTGAGTGTAGTAGATCAGTACTTGATGATGATGATGTAATAGTTATCATTATAACTTTGAGTGTAGTAAATCAGTACTTGATGATGATGATGTAATAGTTATCATTATAACTTTGAGTGTAGTAGATCAGTACTTGATGATGATGATGTAATAGTTATCATTATAACTTTGAGTGTAGTAGATCAGTACTTGATGATGATGATGTAATAGTTAGCATTATAACTTTGAGTGTAGTAGATCAGTACTTGATGATGATGATGTAATAGTTAGCATTATAACTTTGAGTGTAGTAGATCAGTACTTGATGATGATGTAACAGTTATCATTATAACTTTCAGTGTAGTAGATCAGTACTTGATGATGATGATGTAATAGTTAGCATTATAACTTTGAGTGTAGTAGATCAGTACTTGATGATGATGATGTAATAGTTAGCATTATAACTTTGAGTGTAGTAAATCAGTACTTGATGATGATGTAATAGTTAGCATTATAACTTTGAGTGTAGTAGATCAGTACTTGATGATGGTGTAATAGTTAACATTATAACTTTGAGTGTAGTAGATCAGTACTTGATGATGATGATGTAATAGTTATCATTATAACTTTGAGTGTAGTAGATCAGTACTTGATGATGATGTAATAGTTAACATTATAACTTTGAGTGTAGTAGATCAGTACTTGATGATGATGATGTAATAGTTAGCATTATAACTTTGAGTGTAGTAGATCAGTACTTGATGATGATGTAATAGTTAGCATTATAACTTTGAGTGTAGTAGATCAGTACTTGATGATGATGATGTAATAGTTAGCATTATAACTTTGAGTGTAGTAGATCAGTACTTGATGATGATGATGTAATAGTTAGCATTATAACTTTGAGTGTAGTAGATCAGTACTTGATGATGATGTAATAGTTAGCATTATAACTTTGAGTGTAGTAGATCAGTACTTGATGATGATGATGTAATAGTTAGCATTATAACTTTGAGTGTAGTAGATCAGTACTTGATGATGATGATGTAATAGTTAGCATTATAACTTTGAGTGTAGTAGATCAGTACTTGATGATGATGATGTAATAGTTAGCATTATAACTTTGAGTGTAGTAGATCAGTACTTGATGATGATGTAATAGTTAGCATTATAACTTTGAGTGTAGTAGATCAGTACTTGATGATGATGATGTAATAGTTAGCATTATAACTTTGAGTGTAGTAAATCAGTACTTGATGATGATGTAACAGTTATCATTATAACTTTGAGTGTAGTAGATCAGTACTTGATGATGATGATGTAATAGTTAGCATTATAACTTTGAGTGTAGTAGATCAGTACTTGATGATGATGATGTAATAGTTATCATTATAACTTTGAGTGTAGTAGATCAGTACTTGATGATGATGTAACAGTTATCATTATAACTTTGAGTGTAGTAGATCAGTACTTGATGATGATGATGTAATAGTTATCATTATAACTTTGAGTGTAGTAAATCAGTACTTGATGATGATGATGTAATAGTTATCATTATAACTTTGAGTGTAGTAGATCAGTACTTGATGATGATGATGTAATAGTTATCATTATAACTTTGAGTGTAGTAGATCAGTACTTGATGATGATGATGTAATAGTTAGCATTATAACTTTGAGTGTAGTAGATCAGTACTTGATGATGATGATGTAATAGTTAGCATTATAACTTTGAGTGTAGTAGATCAGTACTTGATGATGATGTAACAGTTATCATTATAACTTTGAGTGTAGTAGATCAGTACTTGATGATGATGATGTAATAGTTAGCATTATAACTTTGAGTGTAGTAAATCAGTACTTGATGATGATGTAATAGTTAGCATTATAACTTTGAGTGTAGTAGATCAGTACTTGATGATGGTGTAATAGTTAACATTATAACTTTGAGTGTAGTAGATCAGTACTTGATGATGATGATGTAATAGTTATCATTATAACTTTGAGTGTAGTAGATCAGTACTTGATGATGATGTAATAGTTAACATTATAACTTTGAGTGTAGTAGATCAGTACTTGATGATGATGATGTAATAGTTAGCATTATAACTTTGAGTGTAGTAGATCAGTACTTGATGATGATGTAATAGTTAGCATTATAACTTTGAGTGTAGTAGATCAGTACTTGATGATGATGATGTAATAGTTAGCATTATAACTTTGAGTGTAGTAGATCAGTACTTGATGATGATGATGTAATAGTTAGCATTATAACTTTGAGTGTAGTAGATCAGTACTTGATGATGATGTAATAGTTAGCATTATAACTTTGAGTGTAGTAGATCAGTACTTGATGATGATGATGTAATAGTTAGCATTATAACTTTGAGTGTAGTAGATCAGTACTTGATGATGATGATGTAATAGTTAGCATTATAACTTTGAGTGTAGTAGATCAGTACTTGATGATGATGATGTAATAGTTAGCATTATAACTTTGAGTGTAGTAGATCAGTACTTGATGATGATGTAATAGTTAGCATTATAACTTTGAGTGTAGTAGATCAGTACTTGATGATGATGATGTAATAGTTAGCATTATAACTTTGAGTGTAGTAAATCAGTACTTGATGATGATGTAACAGTTATCATTATAACTTTGAGTGTAGTAGATCAGTACTTGATGATGATGATGTAATAGTTAGCATTATAACTTTGAGTGTAGTAGATCAGTACTTGATGATGATGATGTAATAGTTATCATTATAACTTTGAGTGTAGTAGATCAGTACTTGATGATGATGTAACAGTTATCATTATTACTTTGAGTGTAGTAGATCAGTACTTGATGATGATGATGTAATAGTTATCATTATAACTTTGAGTGTAGTAAATCAGTACTTGATGATGATGATGTAATAGTTATCATTATAACTTTGAGTGTAGTAGATCAGTACTTGATGATGATGATGTAATAGTTATCATTATAACTTTGAGTGTAGTAGATCAGTACTTGATGATGATGATGTAATAGTTAGCATTATAACTTTGAGTGTAGTAGATCAGTACTTGATGATGATGATGTAATAGTTAGCATTATAACTTTGAGTGTAGTAGATCAGTACTTGATGATGATGTAACAGTTATCATTATAACTTTGAGTGTAGTAGATCAGTACTTGATGATGATGATGTAATAGTTAGCATTATAACTTTGAGTGTAGTAAATCAGTACTTGATGATGATGTAATAGTTAGCATTATAACTTTGAGTGTAGTAGATCAGTACTTGATGATGGTGTAATAGTTAACATTATAACTTTGAGTGTAGTAGATCAGTACTTGATGATGATGATGTAATAGTTATCATTATAACTTTGAGTGTAGTAGATCAGTACTTGATGATGATGTAATAGTTATCATTATAACTTTGAGTGTAGTAGATCAGTACTTGATGATGATGATGTAATAGTTAGCATTATAACTTTGAGTGTAGTAGATCAGTACTTGATGATGATGATGTAATAGTTAGCATTATAACTTTGAGTGTAGTAGATCAGTACTTGATGATGATGATGTAATAGTTAGCATTATAACTTTGAGTGTAGTAGATCAGTACTTGATGATGATGATGTAATAGTTAGCATTATAACTTTGAGTGTAGTAGATCAGTACTTGATGATGATGATGTAATAGTTAACATTATAACTTTGAGTGTAGTAGATCAGTACTTGATGATGATGATGTAATAGTTATCATTATAACTTTGAGTGTAGTAGATCAGTACTTGATGATGATGTAATAGTTAGCATTATAACTTTGAGTGTAGTAGATCAGTACTTGATGATGATGATGTAATAGTTAACATTATAACTTTGAGTGTAGTAGATCAGTACTTGATGATGATGTAATGGTTAGCATTATAACTTTGAGTGTAGTAGATCAGTACTTGATGATGATGTAATAGTTAGCATTATAACTTTGAGTGTAGTAGATCAGTACTTGATGATGATGATGTAATAGTTATCATTATAACTTTGAGTGTAGTAGATCAGTACTTGATGATGATGTAATAGTTAGCATTATAACTTTGAGTGTAGTAGATCAGTACTTGATGATGATGATGTAATAGTTAGCATTATAACTTTGAGTGTAGTAGATCAGTACTTGATGATGATGATGTAATAGTTAGCATTATAACTTTGAGTGTAGTAGATCAGTACTTGATGATGATGTAATAGTTAGCATTATAACTTTGAGTGTAGTAGATCAGTACTTGATGATGATGATGTAATAGTTAGCATTATAACTTTGAGTGTAGTAGATCAGTACTTGATGATGATGATGTAATAGTTATCATTATAACTTTGAGTGTAGTAGATCAGTACTTGATGATGATGATGTAATAGTTAGCATTATAACTTTGAGTGTAGTAGATCAGTACTTGATGATGATGATATAATAGTTAGCATTATAACTTTGAGTGTAGTAGATCAGTACTTGATGATGATGATGTAATAGTTAGCATTATAACTTTGAGTGTAGTAGATCAGTACTTGATGATGATGATGTAATAGTTAGCATTATAACTTTGAGTGTAGTAGATCAGTACTTGATGATGATGTAATAGTTAGCATTATAACTTTGAGTGTAGTAGATCAGTACTTGATGATGATGATGTAATAGTTAGCATTATAACTTTGAGTGTAGTAGATCGGTACTTGATGATGATGATGTAATAGTTAGCATTATAACTTTGAGTGTAGTAGATCAGTACTTGATGATGATGTAATAGTTAGCATTATAACTTTGAGTGTAGTAGATCAGTACTTGATGATGATGATGTAATAGTTAGCATTATAACTTTGAGTGTAGTAGATCAGTACTTGATGATGATGTAATAGTTAGCATTATAACTTTGAGTGTAGTAGATCAGTACTTGATGATGATGATGTAATAGTTAGCATTATAACTTTGAGTGTAGTAGATCAGTACTTGATGATGATGTAATAGTTAGCATTATAACTTTGAGTGTAGTAGATCAGTACTTGATGATGATGATGTAATAGTTAGCATTATAACTTTGAGTGTAGTAGATCAGTACTTGATGATGATGTAATAGTTAGCATTATAACTTTGAGTGTAGTAGATCAGTACTTGATGATGATGATGTAATAGTTAGCATTATAACTTTGAGTGTAGTAGATCAGTACTTGATGATGATGATGTAATAGTTAGCATTATAACTTTGAGTGTAGTAGATCAGTACTTGATGATGATGATGTAATAGTTAGCATTATAACTTTGAGTGTAGTAGATCAGTACTTGATGATGATGCAATGGTTAGCATTATAACTTTGAGTGTAGTAGATCAGTACTTGATGATGATGATGTAATAGTTAGCATTATAACTTTGAGTGTAGTAGATCAGTACTTGATGATGATGTAATAGTTAGCATTATAACTTTGAGTGTAGTAGATCAGTACTTGATGATGATGATGTAATAGTTAGCATTATAACTTTGAGTGTAGTAGATCAGTACTTGATGATGATGTAATAGTTAGCATTATAACTTTGAGTGTAGTAGATCAGTACTTGATGATGATGATGTAATAGTTAGCATTATAACTTTGAGTGTAGTAGATCAGTACTTGATGATGATGATGTAATAGTTAGCATTATAACTTTGAGTGTAGTAGATCAGTACTTGATGATGATGATGTAATAGTTAGCATTATAACTTTGAGTGTAGTAGATCAGTACTTGATGACGATGCAATGGTTAGCATTATAACTTTGAGTGTAGTAGATCAGTACTTGATGATGATGATGTAATAGTTAGCATTATAACTTTGAGTGTAGTAGATCAGTACTTGATGATGATGATGTAATAGTTAGCATTATAACTTTGAGTGCAGTAGATCAGTACTTGATGATGATGATGTAATAGTTAGCATTATAACTTTGAGTGTAGTAGATCAGTACTTGATGATGATGATGTAATAGTTAGCATTATAACTTTGAGTGTAGTAGATCAGTACTTGATGATGATGATGTAATAGTTAGCATTATAACTTTGAGTGCAGTAGATCAGTACTTGATGATGATGATGTAATAGTTAGCATTATAACTTTGAGTGTAGTAGATCAGTACTTGATGATGATGTAATAGTTAGCATTATAACTTTGAGTGCAGTAGATCAGTACTTGATGATGGTGTAATAGTTAACATTATAACTTTGAGTGTAGTAGATCAGTACTTGATGATGATGTAATAGTTAGCATTATAACTTTGAGTG
>CAUJNP010000054.1:0-12897 GCA_963383655.1 Bathymodiolus septemdierum | reverse complement strand
TAGTCAAAATATAACCATTAGTACTTATAAAACATTGTCTAATGTCCCACTGTAGTCAAAATATAACCATTAGTACTTATAAAACATTGTCTAATGTCCCACTGTAGTCAAAATATAACCATTAGTACTTATAAAACATTGTCTAATGTCCCACTGTAGTCAAAATATAACCATTAGTACTTATAAAACATTGTCTAATGTCCACTGTAGTCAAAATATAACCATTAGTACTTATAAAACATTGTCTAATGTCCCACTGTAGTCAAAATATAACCATTAGTACTTATAAAACATTGTCTAATGTCCCACTGTAGTCAAAATATAACCATTAGTACTTATAAAACATTGTCTAATGTCCCACTGTAGTCAAAATATAACCATTAGTACTTATAAAACATTGTCTAATGTCCCACTGTAGTCAAAATATAACCATTAGTACTTATAAAACATTGTCTAATGTCCCACTGTAGTCAAAATATAACCATTAGTACTTATAAAACATTGTCTAATGTCCCACTGTAGTCAAAATATAACCATTAGTACTTATAAAACATTGTCTAATGTCCCACTGTAGTCAAAATATAACCATTAGTACTTATAAAACATTGTCTAATGTCCCACTGTAGTCAAAATATAACCATTAGTACTTATAAAACATTGTCTAATGTCCCACTGTAGTCAAAATATAACCATTAGTACTTATAAAACATTGTCTAATGTCCCACTGTAGTCAAAATATAACCATTAGTACTTATAAAACATTGTCTAATGTCCCACTGTAGTCAAAATATAACCATTAGTACTTATAAAACATTGTCTAATGTCCCACTGTAGTCAAAATATAACCATTAGTACTTATAAAACATTGTCTAATGTCCCACTGTAGTCAAAATATAACCATTAGTACTTATAAAACATTGTCTAATGTCCCACTGTAGTCAAAATATAACCATTAGTACTTATAAAACATTGTCTAATGTCCCACTGTAGTCAAAATATAACCATTAGTACTTATAAAACATTGTCTAATGTCCCACTGTAGTCAAAATATAACCATTAGTACTTATAAAACATTGTCTAATGTCCCACTGTAGTCAAAATATAACCATTAGTACTTATAAAACATTGTCTAATGTCCCACTGTAGTCAAAATATAACCATTAGTACTTATAAAACATTGTCTAATGTCCCACTGTAGTCAAAATATAACCATTAGTACTTATAAAACATTGTCTAATGTCCCACTGTAGTCAAAATATAACCATTAGTACTTATAAAACATTGTCTAATGTCCCACTGTAGTCAAAATATAACCATTAGTACTTATAAAACATTGTCTAATGTCCCACTGTAGTCAAAATATAACCATTAGTACTTATAAAACATTGTCTAATGTCCCACTGTAGTCAAAATATAACCATTAGTACTTATAAAACATTGTCTAATGTCCCACTGTAGTCAAAATATAACCATTAGTACTTATAAAACATTGTCTAATGTCCCACTGTAGTCAAAATATAACCATTAGTACTTATAAAACATTGTCTAATGTCCCACTGTAGTCAAAATATAACCATTAGTACTTATAAAACATTGTCTAATGTCCCACTGTAGTCAAAATATAACCATTAGTACTTATAAAACATTGTCTAATGTCCCACTGTAGTCAAAATATAACCATTAGTACTTATAAAACATTGTCTAATGTCCCACTGTAGTCAAAATATAACCATTAGTACTTATAAAACATTGTCTAATGTCCCACTGTAGTCAAAATATAACCATTAGTACTTATAAAACATTGTCTAATGCCCCACTGTAGTCAAAATATAACCATTAGTACTTATAAAACATTGTCTAATGTCCCACTGTAGTCAAAATATAACCATTAGTACTTATAAAACATTGTCTAATGTCCCACTGTAGTCAAAATATAACCATTAGTACTTATAAAACATTGTCTAATGTCCCACTGTAGTCAAAATATAACCATTAGTACTTATAAAACATTGTCTAATGTCCCACTGTAGTCAAAATATAACCATTAGTACTTATAAAACATTGTCTAATGTCCTACTGTAGTCAAAATATAACCATTAGTACTTATAAAACATTGTCTAATGTCCTACTGTAGTCAAAATATAACCATTAGTACTTATAAAACATTGTCTAATGTCCTACTGTAGTCAAAATATAACCATTAGTACTTATAAAACATTGTCTAATGTCCTACTGTAGTCAAAATATAACCATTAGTACTTATAAAACATTGTCTAATGTCCTACTGTAGTCAAAATATAACCATTAGTACTTATAAAACATTGTCTAATGTCCCTACTGTAGTCAAAATATAACCATTAGTACTTATAAAACATTGTCTAATGTCCTACTGTAGTCAAAATATAACCATTAGTACTTATAAAACATTGTCTAATGTCCTACTGTAGTCAAAATATAACCATTAGTACTTATAAAACATTGTCTAATGTCCCACTGTAGTCAAAATATAACCATTAGTACTTATAAAACATTGTCTAATGTCCCACTGTAGTCAAAATATAACCATTAGTACTTATAAAACATTGTCTAATGTCCCACTGTAGTCAAAATATAACCATTAGTACTTATAAAACATTGTCTAATGTCCCACTGTAGTCAAAATATAACCATTAGTACTTATAAAACATTGTCTAATGTCCCACTGTAGTCAAAATATAACCATTAGTACTTATAAAACATTGTCTAATGTCCCACTGTAGTCAAAATATAACCATTAGTACTTATAAAACATTGTCTAATGTCCCACTGTAGTCAAAATATAACCATTAGTACTTATAAAACATTGTCTAATGTCCCACTGTAGTCAAAATATAACCATTAGTACTTATAAAACATTGTCTAATGTCCCACTGTAGTCAAAATATAACCATTAGTACTTATAAAACATTGTCTAATGTCCCACTGTAGTCAAAATATAACCATTAGTACTTATAAAACATTGTCTAATGTCCCACTGTAGTCAAAATATAACCATTAGTACTTATAAAACATTGTCTAATGTCCCACTGTAGTCAAAATATAACCATTAGTACTTATAAAACATTGTCTAATGTCCCACTGTAGTCAAAATATAACCATTAGTACTTATAAAACATTGTCTAATGTCCCACTGTAGTCAAAATATAACCATTAGTACTTATAAAACATTGTCTAATGTCCCACTGTAGTCAAAATATAACCATTAGTACTTATAAAACATTGTCTAATGTCCCACTGTAGTCAAAATATAACCATTAGTACTTATAAAACATTGTCTAATGTCCCACTGTAGTCAAAATATAACCATTAGTACTTATAAAACATTGTCTAATGTCCCACTGTAGTCAAAATATAACCATTAGTACTTATAAAACATTGTCTAATGTCCCACTGTAGTCAAAATATAACCATTAGTACTTATAAAACATTGTCTAATGTCCCACTGTAGTCAAAATATAACCATTAGTACTTATAAAACATTGTCTAATGTCCCACTGTAGTCAAAATATAACCATTAGTACTTATAAAACATTGTCTAATGTCCCACTGTAGTCAAAATATAACCATTAGTACTTATAAAACATTGTCTAATGTCCTACTGTAGTCAAAATATAACCATTAGTACTTATAAAACATTGTCTAATGTCCCACTGTAGTCAAAATATAACCATTAGTACTTATAAAACATTGTCTAATGTCCCACTGTAGTCAAAATATAACCATTAGTACTTATAAAACATTGTCTAATGTCCCACTGTAGTCAAAATATAACCATTAGTACTTATAAAACATTGTCTAATGTCCCACTGTAGTCAAAATATAACCATTAGTACTTATAAAACATTGTCTAATGTCCCACTGTAGTCCAAATATAACCATTAGTACTTATAAAACATTGTCTAATGTCCCACTGTAGTCCAAATATAACCATTAGTACTTATAAAACATTGCCTAATGTCCTACTGTAGTCAAAATATAACCATTAGTACTTATAAAACATTGTCTAATATCCCACTGTAGTCAAAATATAACCATTAGTACTTATAAAACATTGTCTAATGTCCCACTGTAGTCAAAATATAACCATTAGTACTTATAAAACATTGTCTAATGTCCTACTGTAGTCAAAATATAACCATTAGTACTTATAAAACATTGTCTAATGTCCTACTGTAGTCAAAATATAACCATTAGTACTTATAAAACATTGTCTAATGTCCTACTGTAGTCAAAATATAACCATTAGTACTTATAAAACATTGTCTAATGTCCTACTGTAGTCAAAATATAACCATTAGTACTTATAAAACATTGTCTAATGTCCTACTGTAGTCAAAATATAACCATTAGTACTTATAAAACATTGTCTAATGTCCTACTGTAGTCAAAATATAACCATTAGTACTCATAAAACATTGTCTAATGTCCCACTGTAGTCAAAATATAACCATTAGTACTTATAAAACATTGTCTAATGTCCCACTGTAGTCAAAATATAACCATTAGTACTTATAAAACATTGTCTAATGCCCCACTGTAGTCAAAATATAACCATTAGTACTTATAAAACATTGTCTAATGTCCCACTGTAGTCAAAATATAACCATTAGTACTTATAAAACATTGTCTAATGTCCTACTGTAGTCAAAATATAACCATTAGTACTTATAAAACATTGTCTAATGTCCTACTGTAGTCAAAATATAACCATTAGTACTTATAAAACATTGTCTAATGTCCTACTGTAGTCAAAATATAACCATTAGTACTTATAAAACATTGTCTAATGTCCTACTGTAGTCAAAATATAACCATTAGTACTCATAAAACATTGTCTAATGTCCCACTGTAGTCAAAATATAACCATTAGTACTTATAAAACATTGTCTAATGTCCCACTGTAGTCAAAATATAACCATTAGTACTTATAAAACATTGTCTAATGCCCCACTGTAGTCAAAATATAACCATTAGTACTTATAAAACATTGTCTAATGCCCCACTGTAGTCAACATATAACCATTAGTACTTATAAAACATTGTCTAATGTCCCACTGTAGTCAAAATATAACCATTAGTACTTATAAAACATTGTCTAATGTCCTACTGTAGTCAAAATATAACCATTAGTACTTATAAAACATTGTCTAATGTCCTACTGTAGTCAAAATATAACCATTAGTACTTATAAAACATTGTCTAATGTCCTACTGTAGTCAAAATATAACCATTAGTACTTATAAAACATTGTCTAATGTCCCACTGTAGTCAAAATATAACCATTAGTACTTATAAAACATTGTCTAATGCCCCACTGTAGTCAAAATATAACCATTAGTACTTACAAAACATTGTCTAATGTCCCACTGTAGTCAAAATATAACCATTAGTACTTATAAAACATTGTCTAATGTCCCACTGTAGTCAAAATATAACCATTAGTACTTATAAAACATTGTCTAATGTCCCACTGTAGTCAAAATATAACCATTAGTACTTATAAAACATTGTCTAATGTCCTCCTGTAGTCAAAATATAACCATTAGTACTTATAAAACATTGTCTAATGTCCTACTGTAGTCAAAATATAACCATTAGTACTTATAAAACATTGTCTAATGTCCCACTGTAGTCAAAATATAACCATTAGTACTTATAAAACATTGTCTAATGTCCTACTGTAGTCAAAATATAACCATTAGTACTTATAAAACATTGTCTAATGTCCCACTGTAGTCAAAATATAACCATTAGTACTTATAAAACATTGTCTAATGTCCCACTGTAGTCAAAATATAACCATTAGTACTTATAAAACATTGTCTAATGTCCCACTGTAGTCAAAATATAACCATTAGTACTTATAAAACATTGTCTAATGTCCCACTGTAGTCAAAATATAACCATTAGTACTTATAAAACATTGTCTAATGTCCCACTGTAGTCAAAATATAACCATTAGTACTTATAAAACATTGTCTAATGTCCCACTGTAGTCAAAATATAACCATTAGTACTTATAAAACATTGTCTAATGTCCCACTGTAGTCAAAATATAACCATTAGTACTTATAAAACATTGTCTAATGTCCCACTGTAGTCAAAATATAACCATTAGTACTTATAAAACATTGTCTAATGTCCCACTGTAGTCAAAATATAACCATTAGTACTTATAAAACATTGTCTAATGTCCCACTGTAGTCAATATATAACCATTAGTACTTATAAAACATTGTCTAATGTCCCACTGTAGTCAAAATATAACCATTAGTACTTATAAAACATTGTCTAATGTCCCACTGTAGTCAAAATATAACCATTAGTACTTATAAAACATTGTCTAATGTCCCACTGTAGTCAAAATATAACCATTAGTACTTATAAAACATTGTCTAATGTCCCACTGTAGTCAAAATATAACCATTAGTACTTATAAAACATTGTCTAATGTCCTACTGTAGTCAAAATATAACCATTAGTACTTATAAAACATTGTCTAATGTCCTACTGTAGTCAAAATATAACCATTAGTACTTATAAAACATTGTCTAATGTCCCACTGTAGTCAAAATATAACCATTAGTACTTATAAAACATTGTCTAATGTCCCACTGTAGTCAAAATATAACCATTAGTACTTATAAAACATTGTCTAATGTCCCACTGTAGTCAAAATATAACCATTAGTACTTATAAAACATTATCTAATGTCCCACTGTAGTCCAAATATAACCATTAGTACTTATAAAACATTGCCTAATGTCCCACTGTAGTCAAAATATAACCATTAGTACTTATAAAACATTGCCTAATGTCCCACTGTAGTCAAAATATAACCATTAGTACTTATAAAACATTGTCTAATGTCCCACTGTAGTCAAAATATAACCATTAGTACTAATAAAACATTGTCTAATGTCCCACTGTAGTCAAAATATAACCATTAGTACTAATAAAACATTGTCTAATGTCCTACTGTAGTCAAAATATAACCATTAGTACTTATAAAACATTGTCTAATGTCCTACTGTAGTCAAAATATAACCATTAGTACTTATAAAACATTGTCTAATGTCCTACTGTAGTCAAAATATAACCATTAGTACTTATAAAACATTGTCTAATGTCCTACTGTAGTCAAAATATAACCATTAGTACTTATAAAACATTGTCTAATGTCCTACTGTAGTCAAAATATAACCATTAGTACTCATAAAACATTGTCTAATGTCCCACTGTAGTCAAAATATAACCATTAGTACTCATAAAACATTGTCTAATGTCCCACTGTAGTCAAAATATAACCATTAGTACTCATAAAACATTGTCTAATGCCCCACTGTAGTCAAAATATAACCATTAGTACTTATAAAACATTGTCTAATGCCCCACTGTAGTCAAAATATAACCATTAGTACTTATAAAACATTGTCTAATGCCCCACTGTAGTCAACATATAACCATTAGTACTTATAAAACATTGTCTAATGTCCCACTGTAGTCAAAATATAACCATTAGTACTTATAAAACATTGTCTAATGTCCTACTGTAGTCAAAATATAACCATTAGTACTTATAAAACATTGTCTAATGTCCTACTGTAGTCAAAATATAACCATTAGTACTTATAAAACATTGTCTAATGTCCTACTGTAGTCAAAATATAACCATTAGTACTTATAAAACATTGTCTAATGTCCTACTGTAGTCAAAATATAACCATTAGTACTTATAAAACATTGTCTAATGTCCTACTGTAGTCAAAATATAACCATTAGTACTCATAAAACATTGTCTAATGTCCCACTGTAGTCAAAATATAACCATTAGTACTTATAAAACATTGTCTAATGTCCCACTGTAGTCAAAATATAACCATTAGTACTTATAAAACATTGTCTAATGCCCCACTGTAGTCAAAATATAACCATTAGTACTTATAAAACATTGTCTAATGCCCCACTGTAGTCAACATATAACCATTAGTACTTATAAAACATTGTCTAATGTCCTACTGTAGTCAAAATATAACCATTAGTACTTATAAAACATTGTCTAATGTCCTACTGTAGTCAAAATATAACCATTAGTACTTATAAAACATTGTCTAATGTCCTACTGTAGTCAAAATATAACCATTAGTACTTATAAAACATTGTCTAATGTCCCACTGTAGTCAAAATATAACCATTAGTACTTATAAAACATTGTCTAATGCCCCACTGTAGTCAAAATATAACCATTAGTACTTACAAAACATTGTCTAATGTCCTACTGTAGTCAAAATATAACCATTAGTACTTATAAAACATTGTCTAATGTCCCACTGTAGTCAAAATATAACCATTAGTACTTATAAAACATTGTCTAATGTCCCACTGTAGTCAAAATATAACCATTAGTACTTATAAAACATTGTCTAATGTCCCACTGTAGTCAAAATATAACCATTAGTACTTATAAAACATTGTCTAATGTCCTACTGTAGTCAAAATATAACCATTAGTACTTATAAAACATTGTCTAATGTCCTACTGTAGTCAAAATATAACCATTAGTACTTATAAAACATTGTCTAATGTCCTACTGTAGTCAAAATATAACCATTAGTACTTATAAAACATTGTCTAATGTCCCACTGTAGTCAAAATATAACCATTAGTACTTATAAAACATTGTCTAATGTCCTACTGTAGTCAAAATATAACCATTAGTACTTATAAAACATTGTCTAATGTCCTACTGTAGTCAAAATATAACCATTAGTACTTATAAAACATTGTCTAATGTCCCACTGTAGTCAAAATATAACCATTAGTACTTATAAAACATTGTCTAATGTCCCACTGTAGTCAAAATATAACCATTAGTACTTATAAAACATTGTCTAATGTCCCACTGTAGTCAAAATATAACCATTAGTACTTATAAAACATTGTCTAATGTCCCACTGTAGTCAAAATATAACCATTAGTACTTATAAAACATTGTCTAATGTCCCACTGTAGTCAAAATATAACCATTAGTACTTATAAAACATTGTCTAATGTCCCACTGTAGTCAAAATATAACCATTAGTACTTATAAAACATTGTCTAATGTCCCACTGTAGTCAAAATATAACCATTAGTACTTATAAAACATTGTCTAATGTCCCACTGTAGTCAAAATATAACCATTAGTACTTATAAAACATTGTCTAATGTCCCACTGTAGTCAAAATATAACCATTAGTACTTATAAAACATTGTCTAATGTCCCACTGTAGTCAAAATATAACCATTAGTACTTATAAAACATTGTCTAATGTCCCACTGTAGTCAAAATATAACCATTAGTACTTATAAAACATTGTCTAATGTCCCACTGTAGTCAAAATATAACCATTAGTACTTATAAAACATTGTCTAATGTCCCACTGTAGTCAAAATATAACCATTAGTACTTATAAAACATTGTCTAATGTCCCACTGTAGTCAAAATATAACCATTAGTACTTATAAAACATTGTCTAATGTCCCACTGTAGTCAAAATATAACCATTAGTACTTATAAAACATTGTCTAATGTCCCACTGTAGTCAAAATATAACCATTAGTACTTATAAAACATTGTCTAATGTCCCACTGTAGTCAAAATATAACCATTAGTACTTATAAAACATTGTCTAATGTCCCACTGTAGTCAAAATATAACCATTAGTACTTATAAAACATTGTCTAATGTCCCACTGTAGTCAAAATATAACCATTAGTACTTATAAAACATTGTCTAATGTCCCACTGTAGTCAAAATATAACCATTAGTACTTATAAAACATTGTCTAATGTCCCACTGTAGTCAAAATATAACCATTAGTACTTATAAAACATTGTCTAATGTCCCACTGTAGTCAAAATATAACCATTAGTACTTATAAAACATTGTCTAATGTCCCACTGTAGTCAAAATATAACCATTAGTACTTATAAAACATTGTCTAATGTCCCACTGTAGTCAAAATATAACCATTAGTACTTATAAAACATTGTCTAATGTCCCACTGTAGTCAAAATATAACCATTAGTACTTATAAAACATTGTCTAATGTCCCACTGTAGTCAAAATATAACCATTAGTACTTATAAAACATTGTCTAATGTCCCACTGTAGTCAAAATATAACCATTAGTACTTATAAAACATTGTCTAATGTCCCACTGTAGTCAAAATATAACCATTAGTACTTATAAAACATTGTCTAATGTCCCACTGTAGTCAAAATATAACCATTAGTACTTATAAAACATTGTCTAATGTCCCACTGTAGTCAAAATATAACCATTAGTACTTATAAAACATTGTCTAATGTCCCACTGTAGTCAAAATATAACCATTAGTACTTATAAAACATTGTCTAATGTCCCACTGTAGTCAAAATATAACCATTAGTACTTATAAAACATTGTCTAATGTCCCACTGTAGTCAAAATATAACCATTAGTACTTATAAAACATTGTCTAATGTCCCACTGTAGTCAAAATATAACCATTAGTACTTATAAAACATTGTCTAATGTCCTACTGTAGTCAAAATATAACCATTAGTACTTATAAAACATTGTCTAATGTCCCACTGTAGTCAAAATATAACCATTAGTACTTATAAAACATTGTCTAATGTCCCACTGTAGTCAAAATATAACCATTAGTACTTATAAAACATTGTCTAATGTCCCACTGTAGTCAAAATATAACCATTAGTACTTATAAAACATTGTCTAATGTCCCACTGTAGTCAAAATATAACCATTAGTACTTATAAAACATTGTCTAATGTCCCACTGTAGTCAAAATATAACCATTAGTACTTATAAAACATTGTCTAATGTCCCACTGTAGTCAAAATATAACCATTAGTACTTATAAAACATTGTCTAATGTCCCACTGTAGTCAAAATATAACCATTAGTACTTATAAAACATTGTCTAATGTCCCACTGTAGTCAAAATATAACCATTAGTACTTATAAAACATTGTCTAATGTCCCACTGTAGTCAAAATATAACCATTAGTACTTATAAAACATTGTCTAATGTCCCACTGTAGTCAAAATATAACCATTAGTACTTATAAAACATTGTCTAATGTCCCACTGTAGTCAAAATATAACCATTAGTACTTATAAAACATTGTCTAATGTCCCACTGTAGTCAAAATATAACCATTAGTACTTATAAAACATTGTCTAATGTCCCACTGTAGTCAAAATATAACCATTAGTACTTATAAAACATTGTCTAATGTCCCACTGTAGTCAAAATATAACCATTAGTACTTATAAAACATTGTCTAATGTCCCACTGTAGTCAAAATATAACCATTAGTACTTATAAAACATTGTCTAATGTCCCACTGTAGTCAAAATATAACCATTAGTACTTATAAAACATTGTCTAATGTCCCACTGTAGTCAAAATATAACCATTAGTACTTATAAAACATTGTCTAATGTCCCACTGTAGTCAAAATATAACCATTAGTACTTATAAAACATTGTCTAATGTCCCACTGTAGTCAAAATATAACCATTAGTACTTATAAAACATTGTCTAATGTCCCACTGTAGTCAAAATATAACCATTAGTACTTATAAAACATTGTCTAATGTCCCACTGTAGTCAAAATATAACCATTAGTACTTATAAAACATTGTCTAATGTCCCACTGTAGTCAAAATATAACCATTAGTACTTATAAAACATTGTCTAATGTCCCACTGTAGTCAAAATATAACCATTAGTACTTATAAAACATTGTCTAATGTCCCACTGTAGTCAAAATATAACCATTAGTACTTATAAAACATTGTCTAATGTCCCACTGTAGTCAAAATATAACCATTAGTACTTATAAAACATTGTCTAATGTCCCACTGTAGTCAAAATATAACCATTAGTACTTATAAAACATTGTCTAATGTCCCACTGTAGTCAAAATATAACCATTAGTACTTATAAAACATTGTCTAATGTCCCACTGTAGTCAAAATATAACCATTAGTACTTATAAAACATTGTCTAATGTCCCACTGTAGTCAAAATATAACCATTAGTACTTATAAAACATTGTCTAATGTCCCACTGTAGTCAAAATATAACCATTAGTACTTATAAAACATTGTCTAATGTCCCACTGTAGTCAAAATATAACCATTAGTACTTATAAAACATTGTCTAATGTCCCACTGTAGTCAAAATATAACCATTAGTACTTATAAAACATTGTCTAATGTCCCACTGTAGTCAAAATATAACCATTAGTACTTATAAAACATTGTCTAATGTCCCACTGTAGTCAAAATATAACCATTAGTACTTATAAAACATTGTCTAATGTCCCACTGTAGTCAAAATATAACCATTAGTACTTATAAAACATTGTCTAATGTCCCACTGTAGTCAAAATATAACCATTAGTACTTATAAAACATTGTCTAATGTCCCACTGTAGTCAAAATATAACCATTAGTACTTATAAAACATTGTCTAATGTCCCACTGTAGTCAAAATATAACCATTAGTACTTATAAAACATTGTCTAATGTCCCACTGTAGTCAAAATATAACCATTAGTACTTATAAAACATTGTCTAATGTCCCACTGTAGTCAAAATATAACCATTAGTACTTATAAAACATTGTCTAATGTCCCACTGTAGTCAAAATATAACCATTAGTACTTATAAAACATTGTCTAATGTCCCACTGTAGTCAAAATATAACCATTAGTACTTATAAAACATTGTCTAATGTCCCACTGTAGTCAAAATATAACCATTAGTACTTATAAAACATTGTCTAATGTCCCACTGT
>CAUJNP010000053.1:0-39412 GCA_963383655.1 Bathymodiolus septemdierum | reverse complement strand
TATTGCTATTTATTTGGTTCCAGTTGGAGGTCAATTATGTGCATTAGGAGAGTACATTTTATTGGTCTCTTGATTACATAAAACTTTCAAGTAATTAGTTTGTCATGTGCTTGGGTGAGAAGGATATTAAAATGATGGTCAGATCTAAGATAAATATAAGAATGTTTATTACCTTTGAAATTAAAAGCCAATTACACGATAAAATCATTTCAAAGTCAATATCAATACAAGGGAATACACAAGTCTAAGTTTAAAAAATGTCGCAACGAGGTAGACCCACTATAAGGAGGAGATTCTTTCAAACGGTACATCCAAGGTTCAGAAAAAAAAATCAGCTTCAGAGTGCCTGGAGTCAACAATATCATCGAAAAGATTACCTGTATCTACATTCAAAGATGCTGTTCACCTGTCTCCTAATGATGACTACTACCTGGTTACAGATTATGAGAGTAATATTGGCAATATGCATTTCTTGCATCCAATACCAGAGCCACAAGTGACTAAACCGGAGCTCCTGCAAGAAAATAAGAATGACATTGTAGGGAACAAAACCTTACATTGTGGAAAATTAATGGACATGTTCAAGAAATTTTACAAGGAACATGGTCAAAATGAACCCAGATGTGAACTTTTATGCAACTGGAATACAAACAATTGTCAAAAGTGGGGATTGTCATGGCGTCTCAGATTAAAATGTGATAACTGTAACTTTTGTGGCGAGAAAACTAAAGTGTACACTGAAGCCTGGAATTATTTACATGTGGCGGTTCTAAACTTAGATGTAAAATATTAACACAAGTTTTTGAGTGACATAAAATGAGACACATGATAATTTTCTGGATTCAGTTGAATACAACCTGTGTGAATCATGTATCTTAGTCATGTACATGCATTGGTACAAAACGTGAGTGTCCTGGCAATCGAACATCAATAACAGTGTGACCAAATTTTGTTTTTCTATCCTGTATTTAAAATACATGTATTTTTTTCTGTTTTCTTCATGATTCTGTCTAAATAATCGTTAGCAAAAACATCAGGCATACTGAAATCAGCTGCCTCGGCCATATTTTAGCTATATTCAAGACAAATTTTTAAATATTTGGAAAAAAATTCCCTAAATGTGATCATCAATATTCTAAAAGAATGGCTGACAAAGATGAATCCACATCGGATGCAGTAACCATAGATACAAACCCGGGAAATTTGTTTGCACACCCCCCCTTAAGAGGGCACACCACTATATATTCCACCATTGACTTACATTGTAAATAAAAAAATCATTAAAAATCCAAATGAATTTTCTGGATAACAAGACAACTATTTCCTATTATTTTGGTCCAAGCTCCACATTCTGATCCACTTTGAAACAAACATTGTATGTCAAATAAGAAAATAATCAGCTGTTTTCAATATCCGGTCAAAACAACAGTATTTACAGTATCCAGGAAATCCTTCCACACAGGGTGTAGTAATTTGACATCCATGTTTTTATATGTGGTTATATTTCAACAAATGACGTGTTTTTTTGCAGCTAAAACCTCACCAAATATGATAGGATTAACTGTAAAAAATATCATAATCAAGAAACAACTGAAAAAAAAATTCAAAGTTCCTGGTGATCTATTTTGTACTATTTTCGAGAACTGTCTCAATGCGGATTGGCTGGTTTACTGATGTGCCCCCTTAAGTGAACCGCAAATATTGTCTACTGCTAAAACATGACTTTTTTTCTGATACCTTGTTGTCTTACAAATAAAACATGACCATCAGAAAAAAAAACTTGCCCCTAAAAAGGGGAGATAATTTGAAAATACAAAAAGTGTCAAACAGTGAGAAAATTGAAAAGGTTGGTGTGAATGTAGAAAAAGACTGCAAACAAAAAATGCTTTGCTTTTAAAAAAAGGAAATGAAATGAGACATTAACAGGTTAAACAACTAAACAAGAGCTTATTCAACACAAATAAAGATAAGAAATGGCCTGGGATGAAAATATGGAATTTTGCCAATTTTTTTACTGAAGATGTAAAAAAAAATCATATTTTTCCACAATTTTTTCGTTATATTGCTATTTATTTGGTTCCAGTTGGAGGTCAATTATGTGCATTAGGAGAGTACATTTTATTGGTCTCTTGATTACATAAAACTTTCAAGTAATTAGTTTGTCATGTGCTTGGGTGAGAAGGATATTAAAATGATGGTCAGATCTAAGATAAATATAAGAATGTTTATTACCTTTGAAATTAAAAGCCAATTACACGATAAAATCATTTCAAAGTCAATATCAATACAAGGGAATACACAAGTCTAAGTTTAAAAAATGTCGCAACGAGGTAGACCCACTATAAGGAGGAGATTCTTTCAAACGGTACATCCAAGGTTCAGAAAAAAAAATCAGCTTCAGAGTGCCTGGAGTCAACAATATCATCGAAAAGATTACCTGTATCTACATTCAAAGATGCTGTTCACCTGTCTCCTAATGATGACTACTACCTGGTTACAGATTATGAGAGTAATATTGGCAATATGCATTTCTTGCATCCAATACCAGAGCCACAAGTGACTAAACCGGAGCTCCTGCAAGAAAATAAGAATGACATTGTAGGGAACAAAACCTTACATTGTGGAAAATTAATGGACATGTTCAAGAAATTTTACAAGGAACATGGTCAAAATGAACCCAGATGTGAACTTTTATGCAACTGGAATACAAACAATTGTCAAAAGTGGGGATTGTCATGGCGTCTCAGATTAAAATGTGATAACTGTAACTTTTGTGGCGAGAAAACTAAAGTGTACACTGAAGCCTGGAATTATTTACATGTGGCGGTTCTAAACTTAGATGTAAAATATTAACACAAGTTTTTGAGTGACATAAAATGAGACACATGATAATTTTCTGGATTCAGTTGAATACAACCTGTGTGAATCATGTATCTTAGTCATGTACATGCATTGGTACAAAACGTGAGTGTCCTGGCAATCGAACATCAATAACAGTGTGACCAAATTTTGTTTTTCTATCCTGTATTTAAAATACATGTATTTTTTTCTGTTTTCTTCATGATTCTGTCTAAATAATCGTTAGCAAAAACATCAGGCATACTGAAATCAGCTGCCTCGGCCATATTTTAGCTATATTCAAGACAAATTTTTAAATATTTGGAAAAAAATTCCCTAAATGTGATCATCAATATTCTAAAAGAATGGCTGACAAAGATGAATCCACATCGGATGCAGTAACCATAGATACAAACCCGGGAAATTTGTTTGCACACCCCCCCTTAAGAGGGCACACCACTATATATTCCACCATTGACTTACATTGTAAATAAAAAAATCATTAAAAATCCAAATGAATTTTCTGGATAACAAGACAACTATTTCCTATTATTTTGGTCCAAGCTCCACATTCTGATCCACTTTGAAACAAACATTGTATGTCAAATAAGAAAATAATCAGCTGTTTTCAATATCCGGTCAAAACAACAGTATTTACAGTATCCAGGAAATCCTTCCACACAGGGTGTAGTAATTTGACATCCATGTTTTTATATGTGGTTATATTTCAACAAATGACGTGTTTTTTTGCAGCTAAAACCTCACCAAATATGATAGGATTAACTGTAAAAAATATCATAATCAAGAAACAACTGAAAAAAAAATTCAAAGTTCCTGGTGATCTATTTTGTACTATTTTCGAGAACTGTCTCAATGCGGATTGGCTGGTTTACTGATGTGCCCCCTTAAGTGAACCGCAAATATTGTCTACTGCTAAAACATGACTTTTTTTCTGATACCTTGTTGTCTTACAAATAAAACATGACCATCAGAAAAAAAAAACTTGCCCCTAAAAAGGGGAGATAATTTGAAAATACAAAAAGTGTCAAACAGTGAGAAAATTGAAAAGGTTGGTGTGAATGTAGAAAAAGACTGCAAACAAAAAATGCTTTGCTTTTAAAAAAAGGAAATGAAATGAGACATTAACAGGTTAAACAACTAAACAAGAGCTTATTCAACACAAATAAAGATAAGAAATGGCCTGGGATGAAAATATGGAATTTTGCCAATTTTTTTACTGAAGATGTAAAAAAAAATCATATTTTTCCACAATTTTTTCGTTATATTGCTATTTATTTGGTTCCAGTTGGAGGTCAATTATGTGCATTAGGAGAGTACATTTTATTGGTCTCTTGATTACATAAAACTTTCAAGTAATTAGTTTGTCATGTGCTTGGGTGAGAAGGATATTAAAATGATGGTCAGATCTAAGATAAATATAAGAATGTTTATTACCTTTGAAATTAAAAGCCAATTACACGATAAAATCATTTCAAAGTCAATATCAATACAAGGGAATACACAAGTCTAAGTTTAAAAAATGTCGCAACGAGGTAGACCCACTATAAGGAGGAGATTCTTTCAAACGGTACATCCAAGGTTCAGAAAAAAAAATCAGCTTCAGAGTGCCTGGAGTCAACAATATCATCGAAAAGATTACCTGTATCTACATTCAAAGATGCTGTTCACCTGTCTCCTAATGATGACTACTACCTGGTTACAGATTATGAGAGTAATATTGGCAATATGCATTTCTTGCATCCAATACCAGAGCCACAAGTGACTAAACCGGAGCTCCTGCAAGAAAATAAGAATGACATTGTAGGGAACAAAACCTTACATTGTGGAAAATTAATGGACATGTTCAAGAAATTTTACAAGGAACATGGTCAAAATGAACCCAGATGTGAACTTTTATGCAACTGGAATACAAACAATTGTCAAAAGTGGGGATTGTCATGGCGTCTCAGATTAAAATGTGATAACTGTAACTTTTGTGGCGAGAAAACTAAAGTGTACACTGAAGCCTGGAATTATTTACATGTGGCGGTTCTAAACTTAGATGTAAAATATTAACACAAGTTTTTGAGTGACATAAAATGAGACACATGATAATTTTCTGGATTCAGTTGAATACAACCTGTGTGAATCATGTATCTTAGTCATGTACATGCATTGGTACAAAACGTGAGTGTCCTGGCAATCGAACATCAATAACAGTGTGACCAAATTTTGTTTTTCTATCCTGTATTTAAAATACATGTATTTTTTTCTGTTTTCTTCATGATTCTGTCTAAATAATCGTTAGCAAAAACATCAGGCATACTGAAATCAGCTGCCTCGGCCATATTTTAGCTATATTCAAGACAAATTTTTAAATATTTGGAAAAAAATTCCCTAAATGTGATCATCAATATTCTAAAAGAATGGCTGACAAAGATGAATCCACATCGGATGCAGTAACCATAGATACAAACCCGGGAAATTTGTTTGCACACCCCCCCTTAAGAGGGCACACCACTATATATTCCACCATTGACTTACATTGTAAATAAAAAAATCATTAAAAATCCAAATGAATTTTCTGGATAACAAGACAACTATTTCCTATTATTTTGGTCCAAGCTCCACATTCTGATCCACTTTGAAACAAACATTGTATGTCAAATAAGAAAATAATCAGCTGTTTTCAATATCCGGTCAAAACAACAGTATTTACAGTATCCAGGAAATCCTTCCACACAGGGTGTAGTAATTTGACATCCATGTTTTTATATGTGGTTATATTTCAACAAATGACGTGTTTTTTTGCAGCTAAAACCTCACCAAATATGATAGGATTAACTGTAAAAAATATCATAATCAAGAAACAACTGAAAAAAAAATTCAAAGTTCCTGGTGATCTATTTTGTACTATTTTCGAGAACTGTCTCAATGCGGATTGGCTGGTTTACTGATGTGCCCCCTTAAGTGAACCGCAAAATATTGTCTACTGCTAAAACATGACTTTTTTTCTGATACCTTGTTGTCTTACAAATAAAACATGACCATCAGAAAAAAAAACTTGCCCCTAAAAAGGGGAGATAATTTGAAAATACAAAAAGTGTCAAACAGTGAGAAAATTGAAAAGGTTGGTGTGAATGTAGAAAAAGACTGCAAACAAAAAATGCTTTGCTTTTAAAAAAAGGAAATGAAATGAGACATTAACAGGTTAAACAACTAAACAAGAGCTTATTCAACACAAATAAAGATAAGAAATGGCCTGGGATGAAAATATGGAATTTTGCCAATTTTTTTACTGAAGATGTAAAAAAAAATCATATTTTTCCACAATTTTTTCGTTATATTGCTATTTATTTGGTTCCAGTTGGAGGTCAATTATGTGCATTAGGAGAGTACATTTTATTGGTCTCTTGATTACATAAAACTTTCAAGTAATTAGTTTGTCATGTGCTTGGGTGAGAAGGATATTAAAATGATGGTCAGATCTAAGATAAATATAAGAATGTTTATTACCTTTGAAATTAAAAGCCAATTACACGATAAAATCATTTCAAAGTCAATATCAATACAAGGGAATACACAAGTCTAAGTTTAAAAAATGTCGCAACGAGGTAGACCCACTATAAGGAGGAGATTCTTTCAAACGGTACATCCAAGGTTCAGAAAAAAAAATCAGCTTCAGAGTGCCTGGAGTCAACAATATCATCGAAAAGATTACCTGTATCTACATTCAAAGATGCTGTTCACCTGTCTCCTAATGATGACTACTACCTGGTTACAGATTATGAGAGTAATATTGGCAATATGCATTTCTTGCATCCAATACCAGAGCCACAAGTGACTAAACCGGAGCTCCTGCAAGAAAATAAGAATGACATTGTAGGGAACAAAACCTTACATTGTGGAAAATTAATGGACATGTTCAAGAAATTTTACAAGGAACATGGTCAAAATGAACCCAGATGTGAACTTTTATGCAACTGGAATACAAACAATTGTCAAAAGTGGGGATTGTCATGGCGTCTCAGATTAAAATGTGATAACTGTAACTTTTGTGGCGAGAAAACTAAAGTGTACACTGAAGCCTGGAATTATTTACATGTGGCGGTTCTAAACTTAGATGTAAAATATTAACACAAGTTTTTGAGTGACATAAAATGAGACACATGATAATTTTCTGGATTCAGTTGAATACAACCTGTGTGAATCATGTATCTTAGTCATGTACATGCATTGGTACAAAACGTGAGTGTCCTGGCAATCGAACATCAATAACAGTGTGACCAAATTTTGTTTTTCTATCCTGTATTTAAAATACATGTATTTTTTTCTGTTTTCTTCATGATTCTGTCTAAATAATCGTTAGCAAAAACATCAGGCATACTGAAATCAGCTGCCTCGGCCATATTTTAGCTATATTCAAGACAAATTTTTAAATATTTGGAAAAAAATTCCCTAAATGTGATCATCAATATTCTAAAAGAATGGCTGACAAAGATGAATCCACATCGGATGCAGTAACCATAGATACAAACCCGGGAAATTTGTTTGCACACCCCCCCTTAAGAGGGCACACCACTATATATTCCACCATTGACTTACATTGTAAATAAAAAAATCATTAAAAATCCAAATGAATTTTCTGGATAACAAGACAACTATTTCCTATTATTTTGGTCCAAGCTCCACATTCTGATCCACTTTGAAACAAACATTGTATGTCAAATAAGAAAATAATCAGCTGTTTTCAATATCCGGTCAAAACAACAGTATTTACAGTATCCAGGAAATCCTTCCACACAGGGTGTAGTAATTTGACATCCATGTTTTTATATGTGGTTATATTTCAACAAATGACGTGTTTTTTTGCAGCTAAAACCTCACCAAATATGATAGGATTAACTGTAAAAAATATCATAATCAAGAAACAACTGAAAAAAAAATTCAAAGTTCCTGGTGATCTATTTTGTACTATTTTCGAGAACTGTCTCAATGCGGATTGGCTGGTTTACTGATGTGCCCCCTTAAGTGAACCGCAAATATTGTCTACTGCTAAAACATGACTTTTTTTCTGATACCTTGTTGTCTTACAAATAAAACATGACCATCAGAAAAAAAAACTTGCCCCTAAAAAGGGGAGATAATTTGAAAATACAAAAAGTGTCAAACAGTGAGAAAATTGAAAAGGTTGGTGTGAATGTAGAAAAAGACTGCAAACAAAAAATGCTTTGCTTTTAAAAAAAGGAAATGAAATGAGACATTAACAGGTTAAACAACTAAACAAGAGCTTATTCAACACAAATAAAGATAAGAAATGGCCTGGGATGAAAATATGGAATTTTGCCAATTTTTTTACTGAAGATGTAAAAAAAAATCATATTTTTCCACAATTTTTTCGTTATATTGCTATTTATTTGGTTCCAGTTGGAGGTCAATTATGTGCATTAGGAGAGTACATTTTATTGGTCTCTTGATTACATAAAACTTTCAAGTAATTAGTTTGTCATGTGCTTGGGTGAGAAGGATATTAAAATGATGGTCAGATCTAAGATAAATATAAGAATGTTTATTACCTTTGAAATTAAAAGCCAATTACACGATAAAATCATTTCAAAGTCAATATCAATACAAGGGAATACACAAGTCTAAGTTTAAAAAATGTCGCAACGAGGTAGACCCACTATAAGGAGGAGATTCTTTCAAACGGTACATCCAAGGTTCAGAAAAAAAAATCAGCTTCAGAGTGCCTGGAGTCAACAATATCATCGAAAAGATTACCTGTATCTACATTCAAAGATGCTGTTCACCTGTCTCCTAATGATGACTACTACCTGGTTACAGATTATGAGAGTAATATTGGCAATATGCATTTCTTGCATCCAATACCAGAGCCACAAGTGACTAAACCGGAGCTCCTGCAAGAAAATAAGAATGACATTGTAGGGAACAAAACCTTACATTGTGGAAAATTAATGGACATGTTCAAGAAATTTTACAAGGAACATGGTCAAAATGAACCCAGATGTGAACTTTTATGCAACTGGAATACAAACAATTGTCAAAAGTGGGGATTGTCATGGCGTCTCAGATTAAAATGTGATAACTGTAACTTTTGTGGCGAGAAAACTAAAGTGTACACTGAAGCCTGGAATTATTTACATGTGGCGGTTCTAAACTTAGATGTAAAATATTAACACAAGTTTTTGAGTGACATAAAATGAGACACATGATAATTTTCTGGATTCAGTTGAATACAACCTGTGTGAATCATGTATCTTAGTCATGTACATGCATTGGTACAAAACGTGAGTGTCCTGGCAATCGAACATCAATAACAGTGTGACCAAATTTTGTTTTTCTATCCTGTATTTAAAATACATGTATTTTTTTCTGTTTTCTTCATGATTCTGTCTAAATAATCGTTAGCAAAAACATCAGGCATACTGAAATCAGCTGCCTCGGCCATATTTTAGCTATATTCAAGACAAATTTTTAAATATTTGGAAAAAAATTCCCTAAATGTGATCATCAATATTCTAAAAGAATGGCTGACAAAGATGAATCCACATCGGATGCAGTAACCATAGATACAAACCCGGGAAATTTGTTTGCACACCCCCCCTTAAGAGGGCACACCACTATATATTCCACCATTGACTTACATTGTAAATAAAAAAATCATTAAAAATCCAAATGAATTTTCTGGATAACAAGACAACTATTTCCTATTATTTTGGTCCAAGCTCCACATTCTGATCCACTTTGAAACAAACATTGTATGTCAAATAAGAAAATAATCAGCTGTTTTCAATATCCGGTCAAAACAACAGTATTTACAGTATCCAGGAAATCCTTCCACACAGGGTGTAGTAATTTGACATCCATGTTTTTATATGTGGTTATATTTCAACAAATGACGTGTTTTTTTGCAGCTAAAACCTCACCAAATATGATAGGATTAACTGTAAAAAATATCATAATCAAGAAACAACTGAAAAAAAAATTCAAAGTTCCTGGTGATCTATTTTGTACTATTTTCGAGAACTGTCTCAATGCGGATTGGCTGGTTTACTGATGTGCCCCCTTAAGTGAACCGCAAATATTGTCTACTGCTAAAACATGACTTTTTTTCTGATACCTTGTTGTCTTACAAATAAAACATGACCATCAGAAAAAAAAACTTGCCCCTAAAAAGGGGAGATAATTTGAAAATACAAAAAGTGTCAAACAGTGAGAAAATTGAAAAGGTTGGTGTGAATGTAGAAAAAGACTGCAAACAAAAAATGCTTTGCTTTTAAAAAAAGGAAATGAAATGAGACATTAACAGGTTAAACAACTAAACAAGAGCTTATTCAACACAAATAAAGATAAGAAATGGCCTGGGATGAAAATATGGAATTTTGCCAATTTTTTTACTGAAGATGTAAAAAAAAATCATATTTTTCCACAATTTTTTCGTTATATTGCTATTTATTTGGTTCCAGTTGGAGGTCAATTATGTGCATTAGGAGAGTACATTTTATTGGTCTCTTGATTACATAAAACTTTCAAGTAATTAGTTTGTCATGTGCTTGGGTGAGAAGGATATTAAAATGATGGTCAGATCTAAGATAAATATAAGAATGTTTATTACCTTTGAAATTAAAAGCCAATTACACGATAAAATCATTTCAAAGTCAATATCAATACAAGGGAATACACAAGTCTAAGTTTAAAAAATGTCGCAACGAGGTAGACCCACTATAAGGAGGAGATTCTTTCAAACGGTACATCCAAGGTTCAGAAAAAAAAATCAGCTTCAGAGTGCCTGGAGTCAACAATATCATCGAAAAGATTACCTGTATCTACATTCAAAGATGCTGTTCACCTGTCTCCTAATGATGACTACTACCTGGTTACAGATTATGAGAGTAATATTGGCAATATGCATTTCTTGCATCCAATACCAGAGCCACAAGTGACTAAACCGGAGCTCCTGCAAGAAAATAAGAATGACATTGTAGGGAACAAAACCTTACATTGTGGAAAATTAATGGACATGTTCAAGAAATTTTACAAGGAACATGGTCAAAATGAACCCAGATGTGAACTTTTATGCAACTGGAATACAAACAATTGTCAAAAGTGGGGATTGTCATGGCGTCTCAGATTAAAATGTGATAACTGTAACTTTTGTGGCGAGAAAACTAAAGTGTACACTGAAGCCTGGAATTATTTACATGTGGCGGTTCTAAACTTAGATGTAAAATATTAACACAAGTTTTTGAGTGACATAAAATGAGACACATGATAATTTTCTGGATTCAGTTGAATACAACCTGTGTGAATCATGTATCTTAGTCATGTACATGCATTGGTACAAAACGTGAGTGTCCTGGCAATCGAACATCAATAACAGTGTGACCAAATTTTGTTTTTCTATCCTGTATTTAAAATACATGTATTTTTTTCTGTTTTCTTCATGATTCTGTCTAAATAATCGTTAGCAAAAACATCAGGCATACTGAAATCAGCTGCCTCGGCCATATTTTAGCTATATTCAAGACAAATTTTTAAATATTTGGAAAAAAATTCCCTAAATGTGATCATCAATATTCTAAAAGAATGGCTGACAAAGATGAATCCACATCGGATGCAGTAACCATAGATACAAACCCGGGAAATTTGTTTGCACACCCCCCCTTAAGAGGGCACACCACTATATATTCCACCATTGACTTACATTGTAAATAAAAAAATCATTAAAAATCCAAATGAATTTTCTGGATAACAAGACAACTATTTCCTATTATTTTGGTCCAAGCTCCACATTCTGATCCACTTTGAAACAAACATTGTATGTCAAATAAGAAAATAATCAGCTGTTTTCAATATCCGGTCAAAACAACAGTATTTACAGTATCCAGGAAATCCTTCCACACAGGGTGTAGTAATTTGACATCCATGTTTTTATATGTGGTTATATTTCAACAAATGACGTGTTTTTTTGCAGCTAAAACCTCACCAAATATGATAGGATTAACTGTAAAAAATATCATAATCAAGAAACAACTGAAAAAAAAATTCAAAGTTCCTGGTGATCTATTTTGTACTATTTTCGAGAACTGTCTCAATGCGGATTGGCTGGTTTACTGATGTGCCCCCTTAAGTGAACCGCAAATATTGTCTACTGCTAAAACATGACTTTTTTTCTGATACCTTGTTGTCTTACAAATAAAACATGACCATCAGAAAAAAAAACTTGCCCCTAAAAAGGGGAGATAATTTGAAAATACAAAAAGTGTCAAACAGTGAGAAAATTGAAAAGGTTGGTGTGAATGTAGAAAAAGACTGCAAACAAAAAATGCTTTGCTTTTAAAAAAAGGAAATGAAATGAGACATTAACAGGTTAAACAACTAAACAAGAGCTTATTCAACACAAATAAAGATAAGAAATGGCCTGGGATGAAAATATGGAATTTTGCCAATTTTTTTACTGAAGATGTAAAAAAAAATCATATTTTTCCACAATTTTTTCGTTATATTGCTATTTATTTGGTTCCAGTTGGAGGTCAATTATGTGCATTAGGAGAGTACATTTTATTGGTCTCTTGATTACATAAAACTTTCAAGTAATTAGTTTGTCATGTGCTTGGGTGAGAAGGATATTAAAATGATGGTCAGATCTAAGATAAATATAAGAATGTTTATTACCTTTGAAATTAAAAGCCAATTACACGATAAAATCATTTCAAAGTCAATATCAATACAAGGGAATACACAAGTCTAAGTTTAAAAAATGTCGCAACGAGGTAGACCCACTATAAGGAGGAGATTCTTTCAAACGGTACATCCAAGGTTCAGAAAAAAAAATCAGCTTCAGAGTGCCTGGAGTCAACAATATCATCGAAAAGATTACCTGTATCTACATTCAAAGATGCTGTTCACCTGTCTCCTAATGATGACTACTACCTGGTTACAGATTATGAGAGTAATATTGGCAATATGCATTTCTTGCATCCAATACCAGAGCCACAAGTGACTAAACCGGAGCTCCTGCAAGAAAATAAGAATGACATTGTAGGGAACAAAACCTTACATTGTGGAAAATTAATGGACATGTTCAAGAAATTTTACAAGGAACATGGTCAAAATGAACCCAGATGTGAACTTTTATGCAACTGGAATACAAACAATTGTCAAAAGTGGGGATTGTCATGGCGTCTCAGATTAAAATGTGATAACTGTAACTTTTGTGGCGAGAAAACTAAAGTGTACACTGAAGCCTGGAATTATTTACATGTGGCGGTTCTAAACTTAGATGTAAAATATTAACACAAGTTTTTGAGTGACATAAAATGAGACACATGATAATTTTCTGGATTCAGTTGAATACAACCTGTGTGAATCATGTATCTTAGTCATGTACATGCATTGGTACAAAACGTGAGTGTCCTGGCAATCGAACATCAATAACAGTGTGACCAAATTTTGTTTTTCTATCCTGTATTTAAAATACATGTATTTTTTTCTGTTTTCTTCATGATTCTGTCTAAATAATCGTTAGCAAAAACATCAGGCATACTGAAATCAGCTGCCTCGGCCATATTTTAGCTATATTCAAGACAAATTTTTAAATATTTGGAAAAAAATTCCCTAAATGTGATCATCAATATTCTAAAAGAATGGCTGACAAAGATGAATCCACATCGGATGCAGTAACCATAGATACAAACCCGGGAAATTTGTTTGCACACCCCCCCTTAAGAGGGCACACCACTATATATTCCACCATTGACTTACATTGTAAATAAAAAAATCATTAAAAATCCAAATGAATTTTCTGGATAACAAGACAACTATTTCCTATTATTTTGGTCCAAGCTCCACATTCTGATCCACTTTGAAACAAACATTGTATGTCAAATAAGAAAATAATCAGCTGTTTTCAATATCCGGTCAAAACAACAGTATTTACAGTATCCAGGAAATCCTTCCACACAGGGTGTAGTAATTTGACATCCATGTTTTTATATGTGGTTATATTTCAACAAATGACGTGTTTTTTTGCAGCTAAAACCTCACCAAATATGATAGGATTAACTGTAAAAAATATCATAATCAAGAAACAACTGAAAAAAAAATTCAAAGTTCCTGGTGATCTATTTTGTACTATTTTCGAGAACTGTCTCAATGCGGATTGGCTGGTTTACTGATGTGCCCCCTTAAGTGAACCGCAAATATTGTCTACTGCTAAAACATGACTTTTTTTCTGATACCTTGTTGTCTTACAAATAAAACATGACCATCAGAAAAAAAAACTTGCCCCTAAAAAGGGGAGATAATTTGAAAATACAAAAAGTGTCAAACAGTGAGAAAATTGAAAAGGTTGGTGTGAATGTAGAAAAAGACTGCAAACAAAAAATGCTTTGCTTTTAAAAAAAGGAAATGAAATGAGACATTAACAGGTTAAACAACTAAACAAGAGCTTATTCAACACAAATAAAGATAAGAAATGGCCTGGGATGAAAATATGGAATTTTGCCAATTTTTTTACTGAAGATGTAAAAAAAAATCATATTTTTCCACAATTTTTTCGTTATATTGCTATTTATTTGGTTCCAGTTGGAGGTCAATTATGTGCATTAGGAGAGTACATTTTATTGGTCTCTTGATTACATAAAACTTTCAAGTAATTAGTTTGTCATGTGCTTGGGTGAGAAGGATATTAAAATGATGGTCAGATCTAAGATAAATATAAGAATGTTTATTACCTTTGAAATTAAAAGCCAATTACACGATAAAATCATTTCAAAGTCAATATCAATACAAGGGAATACACAAGTCTAAGTTTAAAAAATGTCGCAACGAGGTAGACCCACTATAAGGAGGAGATTCTTTCAAACGGTACATCCAAGGTTCAGAAAAAAAAATCAGCTTCAGAGTGCCTGGAGTCAACAATATCATCGAAAAGATTACCTGTATCTACATTCAAAGATGCTGTTCACCTGTCTCCTAATGATGACTACTACCTGGTTACAGATTATGAGAGTAATATTGGCAATATGCATTTCTTGCATCCAATACCAGAGCCACAAGTGACTAAACCGGAGCTCCTGCAAGAAAATAAGAATGACATTGTAGGGAACAAAACCTTACATTGTGGAAAATTAATGGACATGTTCAAGAAATTTTACAAGGAACATGGTCAAAATGAACCCAGATGTGAACTTTTATGCAACTGGAATACAAACAATTGTCAAAAGTGGGGATTGTCATGGCGTCTCAGATTAAAATGTGATAACTGTAACTTTTGTGGCGAGAAAACTAAAGTGTACACTGAAGCCTGGAATTATTTACATGTGGCGGTTCTAAACTTAGATGTAAAATATTAACACAAGTTTTTGAGTGACATAAAATGAGACACATGATAATTTTCTGGATTCAGTTGAATACAACCTGTGTGAATCATGTATCTTAGTCATGTACATGCATTGGTACAAAACGTGAGTGTCCTGGCAATCGAACATCAATAACAGTGTGACCAAATTTTGTTTTTCTATCCTGTATTTAAAATACATGTATTTTTTTCTGTTTTCTTCATGATTCTGTCTAAATAATCGTTAGCAAAAACATCAGGCATACTGAAATCAGCTGCCTCGGCCATATTTTAGCTATATTCAAGACAAATTTTTAAATATTTGGAAAAAAATTCCCTAAATGTGATCATCAATATTCTAAAAGAATGGCTGACAAAGATGAATCCACATCGGATGCAGTAACCATAGATACAAACCCGGGAAATTTGTTTGCACACCCCCCCTTAAGAGGGCACACCACTATATATTCCACCATTGACTTACATTGTAAATAAAAAAATCATTAAAAATCCAAATGAATTTTCTGGATAACAAGACAACTATTTCCTATTATTTTGGTCCAAGCTCCACATTCTGATCCACTTTGAAACAAACATTGTATGTCAAATAAGAAAATAATCAGCTGTTTTCAATATCCGGTCAAAACAACAGTATTTACAGTATCCAGGAAATCCTTCCACACAGGGTGTAGTAATTTGACATCCATGTTTTTATATGTGGTTATATTTCAACAAATGACGTGTTTTTTTGCAGCTAAAACCTCACCAAATATGATAGGATTAACTGTAAAAAATATCATAATCAAGAAACAACTGAAAAAAAAATTCAAAGTTCCTGGTGATCTATTTTGTACTATTTTCGAGAACTGTCTCAATGCGGATTGGCTGGTTTACTGATGTGCCCCCTTAAGTGAACCGCAAATATTGTCTACTGCTAAAACATGACTTTTTTTCTGATACCTTGTTGTCTTACAAATAAAACATGACCATCAGAAAAAAAAACTTGCCCCTAAAAAGGGGAGATAATTTGAAAATACAAAAAGTGTCAAACAGTGAGAAAATTGAAAAGGTTGGTGTGAATGTAGAAAAAGACTGCAAACAAAAAATGCTTTGCTTTTAAAAAAAGGAAATGAAATGAGACATTAACAGGTTAAACAACTAAACAAGAGCTTATTCAACACAAATAAAGATAAGAAATGGCCTGGGATGAAAATATGGAATTTTGCCAATTTTTTTACTGAAGATGTAAAAAAAAATCATATTTTTCCACAATTTTTTCGTTATATTGCTATTTATTTGGTTCCAGTTGGAGGTCAATTATGTGCATTAGGAGAGTACATTTTATTGGTCTCTTGATTACATAAAACTTTCAAGTAATTAGTTTGTCATGTGCTTGGGTGAGAAGGATATTAAAATGATGGTCAGATCTAAGATAAATATAAGAATGTTTATTACCTTTGAAATTAAAAGCCAATTACACGATAAAATCATTTCAAAGTCAATATCAATACAAGGGAATACACAAGTCTAAGTTTAAAAAATGTCGCAACGAGGTAGACCCACTATAAGGAGGAGATTCTTTCAAACGGTACATCCAAGGTTCAGAAAAAAAAATCAGCTTCAGAGTGCCTGGAGTCAACAATATCATCGAAAAGATTACCTGTATCTACATTCAAAGATGCTGTTCACCTGTCTCCTAATGATGACTACTACCTGGTTACAGATTATGAGAGTAATATTGGCAATATGCATTTCTTGCATCCAATACCAGAGCCACAAGTGACTAAACCGGAGCTCCTGCAAGAAAATAAGAATGACATTGTAGGGAACAAAACCTTACATTGTGGAAAATTAATGGACATGTTCAAGAAATTTTACAAGGAACATGGTCAAAATGAACCCAGATGTGAACTTTTATGCAACTGGAATACAAACAATTGTCAAAAGTGGGGATTGTCATGGCGTCTCAGATTAAAATGTGATAACTGTAACTTTTGTGGCGAGAAAACTAAAGTGTACACTGAAGCCTGGAATTATTTACATGTGGCGGTTCTAAACTTAGATGTAAAATATTAACACAAGTTTTTGAGTGACATAAAATGAGACACATGATAATTTTCTGGATTCAGTTGAATACAACCTGTGTGAATCATGTATCTTAGTCATGTACATGCATTGGTACAAAACGTGAGTGTCCTGGCAATCGAACATCAATAACAGTGTGACCAAATTTTGTTTTTCTATCCTGTATTTAAAATACATGTATTTTTTTCTGTTTTCTTCATGATTCTGTCTAAATAATCGTTAGCAAAAACATCAGGCATACTGAAATCAGCTGCCTCGGCCATATTTTAGCTATATTCAAGACAAATTTTTAAATATTTGGAAAAAAATTCCCTAAATGTGATCATCAATATTCTAAAAGAATGGCTGACAAAGATGAATCCACATCGGATGCAGTAACCATAGATACAAACCCGGGAAATTTGTTTGCACACCTCCCCTTAAGAGGGCACACCACTATATATTCCACCATTGACTTACATTGTAAATAAAAAAATCATTAAAAATCCAAATGAATTTTCTGGATAACAAGACAACTATTTCCTATTATTTTGGTCCAAGCTCCACATTCTGATCCACTTTGAAACAAACATTGTATGTCAAATAAGAAAATAATCAGCTGTTTTCAATATCCGGTCAAAACAACAGTATTTACAGTATCCAGGAAATCCTTCCACACAGGGTGTAGTAATTTGACATCCATGTTTTTATATGTGGTTATATTTCAACAAATGACGTGTTTTTTTGCAGCTAAAACCTCACCAAATATGATAGGATTAACTGTAAAAAATATCATAATCAAGAAACAACTGAAAAAAAAATTCAAAGTTCCTGGTGATCTATTTTGTACTATTTTCGAGAACTGTCTCAATGCGGATTGGCTGGTTTACTGATGTGCCCCCTTAAGTGAACCGCAAATATTGTCTACTGCTAAAACATGACTTTTTTTCTGATACCTTGTTGTCTTACAAATAAAACATGACCATCAGAAAAAAAAACTTGCCCCTAAAAAGGGGAGATAATTTGAAAATACAAAAAGTGTCAAACAGTGAGAAAATTGAAAAGGTTGGTGTGAATGTAGAAAAAGACTGCAAACAAAAAATGCTTTGCTTTTAAAAAAAGGAAATGAAATGAGACATTAACAGGTTAAACAACTAAACAAGAGCTTATTCAACACAAATAAAGATAAGAAATGGCCTGGGATGAAAATATGGAATTTTGCCAATTTTTTTACTGAAGATGTAAAAAAAAATCATATTTTTCCACAATTTTTTCGTTATATTGCTATTTATTTGGTTCCAGTTGGAGGTCAATTATGTGCATTAGGAGAGTACATTTTATTGGTCTCTTGATTACATAAAACTTTCAAGTAATTAGTTTGTCATGTGCTTGGGTGAGAAGGATATTAAAATGATGGTCAGATCTAAGATAAATATAAGAATGTTTATTACCTTTGAAATTAAAAGCCAATTACACGATAAAATCATTTCAAAGTCAATATCAATACAAGGGAATACACAAGTCTAAGTTTAAAAAATGTCGCAACGAGGTAGACCCACTATAAGGAGGAGATTCTTTCAAACGGTACATCCAAGGTTCAGAAAAAAAAATCAGCTTCAGAGTGCCTGGAGTCAACAATATCATCGAAAAGATTACCTGTATCTACATTCAAAGATGCTGTTCACCTGTCTCCTAATGATGACTACTACCTGGTTACAGATTATGAGAGTAATATTGGCAATATGCATTTCTTGCATCCAATACCAGAGCCACAAGTGACTAAACCGGAGCTCCTGCAAGAAAATAAGAATGACATTGTAGGGAACAAAACCTTACATTGTGGAAAATTAATGGACATGTTCAAGAAATTTTACAAGGAACATGGTCAAAATGAACCCAGATGTGAACTTTTATGCAACTGGAATACAAACAATTGTCAAAAGTGGGGATTGTCATGGCGTCTCAGATTAAAATGTGATAACTGTAACTTTTGTGGCGAGAAAACTAAAGTGTACACTGAAGCCTGGAATTATTTACATGTGGCGGTTCTAAACTTAGATGTAAAATATTAACACAAGTTTTTGAGTGACATAAAATGAGACACATGATAATTTTCTGGATTCAGTTGAATACAACCTGTGTGAATCATGTATCTTAGTCATGTACATGCATTGGTACAAAACGTGAGTGTCCTGGCAATCGAACATCAATAACAGTGTGACCAAATTTTGTTTTTCTATCCTGTATTTAAAATACATGTATTTTTTTCTGTTTTCTTCATGATTCTGTCTAAATAATCGTTAGCAAAAACATCAGGCATACTGAAATCAGCTGCCTCGGCCATATTTTAGCTATATTCAAGACAAATTTTTAAATATTTGGAAAAAAATTCCCTAAATGTGATCATCAATATTCTAAAAGAATGGCTGACAAAGATGAATCCACATCGGATGCAGTAACCATAGATACAAACCCGGGAAATTTGTTTGCACACCCCCCCTTAAGAGGGCACACCACTATATATTCCACCATTGACTTACATTGTAAATAAAAAAATCATTAAAAATCCAAATGAATTTTCTGGATAACAAGACAACTATTTCCTATTATTTTGGTCCAAGCTCCACATTCTGATCCACTTTGAAACAAACATTGTATGTCAAATAAGAAAATAATCAGCTGTTTTCAATATCCGGTCAAAACAACAGTATTTACAGTATCCAGGAAATCCTTCCACACAGGGTGTAGTAATTTGACATCCATGTTTTTATATGTGGTTATATTTCAACAAATGACGTGTTTTTTTGCAGCTAAAACCTCACCAAATATGATAGGATTAACTGTAAAAAATATCATAATCAAGAAACAACTGAAAAAAAAATTCAAAGTTCCTGGTGATCTATTTTGTACTATTTTCGAGAACTGTCTCAATGCGGATTGGCTGGTTTACTGATGTGCCCCCTTAAGTGAACCGCAAATATTGTCTACTGCTAAAACATGACTTTTTTTCTGATACCTTGTTGTCTTACAAATAAAACATGACCATCAGAAAAAAAAACTTGCCCCTAAAAAGGGGAGATAATTTGAAAATACAAAAAGTGTCAAACAGTGAGAAAATTGAAAAGGTTGGTGTGAATGTAGAAAAAGACTGCAAACAAAAAATGCTTTGCTTTTAAAAAAAGGAAATGAAATGAGACATTAACAGGTTAAACAACTAAACAAGAGCTTATTCAACACAAATAAAGATAAGAAATGGCCTGGGATGAAAATATGGAATTTTGCCAATTTTTTTACTGAAGATGTAAAAAAAAATCATATTTTTCCACAATTTTTTCGTTATATTGCTATTTATTTGGTTCCAGTTGGAGGTCAATTATGTGCATTAGGAGAGTACATTTTATTGGTCTCTTGATTACATAAAACTTTCAAGTAATTAGTTTGTCATGTGCTTGGGTGAGAAGGATATTAAAATGATGGTCAGATCTAAGATAAATATAAGAATGTTTATTACCTTTGAAATTAAAAGCCAATTACACGATAAAATCATTTCAAAGTCAATATCAATACAAGGGAATACACAAGTCTAAGTTTAAAAAATGTCGCAACGAGGTAGACCCACTATAAGGAGGAGATTCTTTCAAACGGTACATCCAAGGTTCAGAAAAAAAAATCAGCTTCAGAGTGCCTGGAGTCAACAATATCATCGAAAAGATTACCTGTATCTACATTCAAAGATGCTGTTCACCTGTCTCCTAATGATGACTACTACCTGGTTACAGATTATGAGAGTAATATTGGCAATATGCATTTCTTGCATCCAATACCAGAGCCACAAGTGACTAAACCGGAGCTCCTGCAAGAAAATAAGAATGACATTGTAGGGAACAAAACCTTACATTGTGGAAAATTAATGGACATGTTCAAGAAATTTTACAAGGAACATGGTCAAAATGAACCCAGATGTGAACTTTTATGCAACTGGAATACAAACAATTGTCAAAAGTGGGGATTGTCATGGCGTCTCAGATTAAAATGTGATAACTGTAACTTTTGTGGCGAGAAAACTAAAGTGTACACTGAAGCCTGGAATTATTTACATGTGGCGGTTCTAAACTTAGATGTAAAATATTAACACAAGTTTTTGAGTGACATAAAATGAGACACATGATAATTTTCTGGATTCAGTTGAATACAACCTGTGTGAATCATGTATCTTAGTCATGTACATGCATTGGTACAAAACGTGAGTGTCCTGGCAATCGAACATCAATAACAGTGTGACCAAATTTTGTTTTTCTATCCTGTATTTAAAATACATGTATTTTTTTCTGTTTTCTTCATGATTCTGTCTAAATAATCGTTAGCAAAAACATCAGGCATACTGAAATCAGCTGCCTCGGCCATATTTTAGCTATATTCAAGACAAATTTTTAAATATTTGGAAAAAAATTCCCTAAATGTGATCATCAATATTCTAAAAGAATGGCTGACAAAGATGAATCCACATCGGATGCAGTAACCATAGATACAAACCCGGGAAATTTGTTTGCACACCCCCCCTTAAGAGGGCACACCACTATATATTCCACCATTGACTTACATTGTAAATAAAAAAATCATTAAAAATCCAAATGAATTTTCTGGATAACAAGACAACTATTTCCTATTATTTTGGTCCAAGCTCCACATTCTGATCCACTTTGAAACAAACATTGTATGTCAAATAAGAAAATAATCAGCTGTTTTCAATATCCGGTCAAAACAACAGTATTTACAGTATCCAGGAAATCCTTCCACACAGGGTGTAGTAATTTGACATCCATGTTTTTATATGTGGTTATATTTCAACAAATGACGTGTTTTTTTGCAGCTAAAACCTCACCAAATATGATAGGATTAACTGTAAAAAATATCATAATCAAGAAACAACTGAAAAAAAAATTCAAAGTTCCTGGTGATCTATTTTGTACTATTTTCGAGAACTGTCTCAATGCGGATTGGCTGGTTTACTGATGTGCCCCCTTAAGTGAACCGCAAATATTGTCTACTGCTAAAACATGACTTTTTTTCTGATACCTTGTTGTCTTACAAATAAAACATGACCATCAGAAAAAAAAACTTGCCCCTAAAAAGGGGAGATAATTTGAAAATACAAAAAGTGTCAAACAGTGAGAAAATTGAAAAGGTTGGTGTGAATGTAGAAAAAGACTGCAAACAAAAAATGCTTTGCTTTTAAAAAAAGGAAATGAAATGAGACATTAACAGGTTAAACAACTAAACAAGAGCTTATTCAACACAAATAAAGATAAGAAATGGCCTGGGATGAAAATATGGAATTTTGCCAATTTTTTTACTGAAGATGTAAAAAAAAATCATATTTTTCCACAATTTTTTCGTTATATTGCTATTTATTTGGTTCCAGTTGGAGGTCAATTATGTGCATTAGGAGAGTACATTTTATTGGTCTCTTGATTACATAAAACTTTCAAGTAATTAGTTTGTCATGTGCTTGGGTGAGAAGGATATTAAAATGATGGTCAGATCTAAGATAAATATAAGAATGTTTATTACCTTTGAAATTAAAAGCCAATTACACGATAAAATCATTTCAAAGTCAATATCAATACAAGGGAATACACAAGTCTAAGTTTAAAAAATGTCGCAACGAGGTAGACCCACTATAAGGAGGAGATTCTTTCAAACGGTACATCCAAGGTTCAGAAAAAAAAATCAGCTTCAGAGTGCCTGGAGTCAACAATATCATCGAAAAGATTACCTGTATCTACATTCAAAGATGCTGTTCACCTGTCTCCTAATGATGACTACTACCTGGTTACAGATTATGAGAGTAATATTGGCAATATGCATTTCTTGCATCCAATACCAGAGCCACAAGTGACTAAACCGGAGCTCCTGCAAGAAAATAAGAATGACATTGTAGGGAACAAAACCTTACATTGTGGAAAATTAATGGACATGTTCAAGAAATTTTACAAGGAACATGGTCAAAATGAACCCAGATGTGAACTTTTATGCAACTGGAATACAAACAATTGTCAAAAGTGGGGATTGTCATGGCGTCTCAGATTAAAATGTGATAACTGTAACTTTTGTGGCGAGAAAACTAAAGTGTACACTGAAGCCTGGAATTATTTACATGTGGCGGTTCTAAACTTAGATGTAAAATATTAACACAAGTTTTTGAGTGACATAAAATGAGACACATGATAATTTTCTGGATTCAGTTGAATACAACCTGTGTGAATCATGTATCTTAGTCATGTACATGCATTGGTACAAAACGTGAGTGTCCTGGCAATCGAACATCAATAACAGTGTGACCAAATTTTGTTTTTCTATCCTGTATTTAAAATACATGTATTTTTTTCTGTTTTCTTCATGATTCTGTCTAAATAATCGTTAGCAAAAACATCAGGCATACTGAAATCAGCTGCCTCGGCCATATTTTAGCTATATTCAAGACAAATTTTTAAATATTTGGAAAAAAATTCCCTAAATGTGATCATCAATATTCTAAAAGAATGGCTGACAAAGATGAATCCACATCGGATGCAGTAACCATAGATACAAACCCGGGAAATTTGTTTGCACACCCCCCCTTAAGAGGGCACACCACTATATATTCCACCATTGACTTACATTGTAAATAAAAAAATCATTAAAAATCCAAATGAATTTTCTGGATAACAAGACAACTATTTCCTATTATTTTGGTCCAAGCTCCACATTCTGATCCACTTTGAAACAAACATTGTATGTCAAATAAGAAAATAATCAGCTGTTTTCAATATCCGGTCAAAACAACAGTATTTACAGTATCCAGGAAATCCTTCCACACAGGGTGTAGTAATTTGACATCCATGTTTTTATATGTGGTTATATTTCAACAAATGACGTGTTTTTTTGCAGCTAAAACCTCACCAAATATGATAGGATTAACTGTAAAAAATATCATAATCAAGAAACAACTGAAAAAAAAATTCAAAGTTCCTGGTGATCTATTTTGTACTATTTTCGAGAACTGTCTCAATGCGGATTGGCTGGTTTACTGATGTGCCCCCTTAAGTGAACCGCAAATATTGTCTACTGCTAAAACATGACTTTTTTTCTGATACCTTGTTGTCTTACAAATAAAACATGACCATCAGAAAAAAAAACTTGCCCCTAAAAAGGGGAGATAATTTGAAAATACAAAAAGTGTCAAACAGTGAGAAAATTGAAAAGGTTGGTGTGAATGTAGAAAAAGACTGCAAACAAAAAATGCTTTGCTTTTAAAAAAAGGAAATGAAATGAGACATTAACAGGTTAAACAACTAAACAAGAGCTTATTCAACACAAATAAAGATAAGAAATGGCCTGGGATGAAAATATGGAATTTTGCCAATTTTTTTACTGAAGATGTAAAAAAAAATCATATTTTTCCACAATTTTTTCGTTATATTGCTATTTATTTGGTTCCAGTTGGAGGTCAATTATGTGCATTAGGAGAGTACATTTTATTGGTCTCTTGATTACATAAAACTTTCAAGTAATTAGTTTGTCATGTGCTTGGGTGAGAAGGATATTAAAATGATGGTCAGATCTAAGATAAATATAAGAATGTTTATTACCTTTGAAATTAAAAGCCAATTACACGATAAAATCATTTCAAAGTCAATATCAATACAAGGGAATACACAAGTCTAAGTTTAAAAAATGTCGCAACGAGGTAGACCCACTATAAGGAGGAGATTCTTTCAAACGGTACATCCAAGGTTCAGAAAAAAAAATCAGCTTCAGAGTGCCTGGAGTCAACAATATCATCGAAAAGATTACCTGTATCTACATTCAAAGATGCTGTTCACCTGTCTCCTAATGATGACTACTACCTGGTTACAGATTATGAGAGTAATATTGGCAATATGCATTTCTTGCATCCAATACCAGAGCCACAAGTGACTAAACCGGAGCTCCTGCAAGAAAATAAGAATGACATTGTAGGGAACAAAACCTTACATTGTGGAAAATTAATGGACATGTTCAAGAAATTTTACAAGGAACATGGTCAAAATGAACCCAGATGTGAACTTTTATGCAACTGGAATACAAACAATTGTCAAAAGTGGGGATTGTCATGGCGTCTCAGATTAAAATGTGATAACTGTAACTTTTGTGGCGAGAAAACTAAAGTGTACACTGAAGCCTGGAATTATTTACATGTGGCGGTTCTAAACTTAGATGTAAAATATTAACACAAGTTTTTGAGTGACATAAAATGAGACACATGATAATTTTCTGGATTCAGTTGAATACAACCTGTGTGAATCATGTATCTTAGTCATGTACATGCATTGGTACAAAACGTGAGTGTCCTGGCAATCGAACATCAATAACAGTGTGACCAAATTTTGTTTTTCTATCCTGTATTTAAAATACATGTATTTTTTTCTGTTTTCTTCATGATTCTGTCTAAATAATCGTTAGCAAAAACATCAGGCATACTGAAATCAGCTGCCTCGGCCATATTTTAGCTATATTCAAGACAAATTTTTAAATATTTGGAAAAAAATTCCCTAAATGTGATCATCAATATTCTAAAAGAATGGCTGACAAAGATGAATCCACATCGGATGCAGTAACCATAGATACAAACCCGGGAAATTTGTTTGCACACCCCCCCTTAAGAGGGCACACCACTATATATTCCACCATTGACTTACATTGTAAATAAAAAAATCATTAAAAATCCAAATGAATTTTCTGGATAACAAGACAACTATTTCCTATTATTTTGGTCCAAGCTCCACATTCTGATCCACTTTGAAACAAACATTGTATGTCAAATAAGAAAATAATCAGCTGTTTTCAATATCCGGTCAAAACAACAGTATTTACAGTATCCAGGAAATCCTTCCACACAGGGTGTAGTAATTTGACATCCATGTTTTTATATGTGGTTATATTTCAACAAATGACGTGTTTTTTTGCAGCTAAAACCTCACCAAATATGATAGGATTAACTGTAAAAAATATCATAATCAAGAAACAACTGAAAAAAAAATTCAAAGTTCCTGGTGATCTATTTTGTACTATTTTCGAGAACTGTCTCAATGCGGATTGGCTGGTTTACTGATGTGCCCCCTTAAGTGAACCGCAAATATTGTCTACTGCTAAAACATGACTTTTTTTCTGATACCTTGTTGTCTTACAAATAAAACATGACCATCAGAAAAAAAAACTTGCCCCTAAAAAGGGGAGATAATTTGAAAATACAAAAAGTGTCAAACAGTGAGAAAATTGAAAAGGTTGGTGTGAATGTAGAAAAAGACTGCAAACAAAAAATGCTTTGCTTTTAAAAAAAGGAAATGAAATGAGACATTAACAGGTTAAACAACTAAACAAGAGCTTATTCAACACAAATAAAGATAAGAAATGGCCTGGGATGAAAATATGGAATTTTGCCAATTTTTTTACTGAAGATGTAAAAAAAAATCATATTTTTCCACAATTTTTTCGTTATATTGCTATTTATTTGGTTCCAGTTGGAGGTCAATTATGTGCATTAGGAGAGTACATTTTATTGGTCTCTTGATTACATAAAACTTTCAAGTAATTAGTTTGTCATGTGCTTGGGTGAGAAGGATATTAAAATGATGGTCAGATCTAAGATAAATATAAGAATGTTTATTACCTTTGAAATTAAAAGCCAATTACACGATAAAATCATTTCAAAGTCAATATCAATACAAGGGAATACACAAGTCTAAGTTTAAAAAATGTCGCAACGAGGTAGACCCACTATAAGGAGGAGATTCTTTCAAACGGTACATCCAAGGTTCAGAAAAAAAAATCAGCTTCAGAGTGCCTGGAGTCAACAATATCATCGAAAAGATTACCTGTATCTACATTCAAAGATGCTGTTCACCTGTCTCCTAATGATGACTACTACCTGGTTACAGATTATGAGAGTAATATTGGCAATATGCATTTCTTGCATCCAATACCAGAGCCACAAGTGACTAAACCGGAGCTCCTGCAAGAAAATAAGAATGACATTGTAGGGAACAAAACCTTACATTGTGGAAAATTAATGGACATGTTCAAGAAATTTTACAAGGAACATGGTCAAAATGAACCCAGATGTGAACTTTTATGCAACTGGAATACAAACAATTGTCAAAAGTGGGGATTGTCATGGCGTCTCAGATTAAAATGTGATAACTGTAACTTTTGTGGCGAGAAAACTAAAGTGTACACTGAAGCCTGGAATTATTTACATGTGGCGGTTCTAAACTTAGATGTAAAATATTAACACAAGTTTTTGAGTGACATAAAATGAGACACATGATAATTTTCTGGATTCAGTTGAATACAACCTGTGTGAATCATGTATCTTAGTCATGTACATGCATTGGTACAAAACGTGAGTGTCCTGGCAATCGAACATCAATAACAGTGTGACCAAATTTTGTTTTTCTATCCTGTATTTAAAATACATGTATTTTTTTCTGTTTTCTTCATGATTCTGTCTAAATAATCGTTAGCAAAAACATCAGGCATACTGAAATCAGCTGCCTCGGCCATATTTTAGCTATATTCAAGACAAATTTTTAAATATTTGGAAAAAAATTCCCTAAATGTGATCATCAATATTCTAAAAGAATGGCTGACAAAGATGAATCCACATCGGATGCAGTAACCATAGATACAAACCCGGGAAATTTGTTTGCACACCCCCCCTTAAGAGGGCACACCACTATATATTCCACCATTGACTTACATTGTAAATAAAAAAATCATTAAAAATCCAAATGAATTTTCTGGATAACAAGACAACTATTTCCTATTATTTTGGTCCAAGCTCCACATTCTGATCCACTTTGAAACAAACATTGTATGTCAAATAAGAAAATAATCAGCTGTTTTCAATATCCGGTCAAAACAACAGTATTTACAGTATCCAGGAAATCCTTCCACACAGGGTGTAGTAATTTGACATCCATGTTTTTATATGTGGTTATATTTCAACAAATGACGTGTTTTTTTGCAGCTAAAACCTCACCAAATATGATAGGATTAACTGTAAAAAATATCATAATCAAGAAACAACTGAAAAAAAAATTCAAAGTTCCTGGTGATCTATTTTGTACTATTTTCGAGAACTGTCTCAATGCGGATTGGCTGGTTTACTGATGTGCCCCCTTAAGTGAACCGCAAATATTGTCTACTGCTAAAACATGACTTTTTTTCTGATACCTTGTTGTCTTACAAATAAAACATGACCATCAGAAAAAAAAACTTGCCCCTAAAAAGGGGAGATAATTTGAAAATACAAAAAGTGTCAAACAGTGAGAAAATTGAAAAGGTTGGTGTGAATGTAGAAAAAGACTGCAAACAAAAAATGCTTTGCTTTTAAAAAAAGGAAATGAAATGAGACATTAACAGGTTAAACAACTAAACAAGAGCTTATTCAACACAAATAAAGATAAGAAATGGCCTGGGATGAAAATATGGAATTTTGCCAATTTTTTTACTGAAGATGTAAAAAAAAATCATATTTTTCCACAATTTTTTCGTTATATTGCTATTTATTTGGTTCCAGTTGGAGGTCAATTATGTGCATTAGGAGAGTACATTTTATTGGTCTCTTGATTACATAAAACTTTCAAGTAATTAGTTTGTCATGTGCTTGGGTGAGAAGGATATTAAAATGATGGTCAGATCTAAGATAAATATAAGAATGTTTATTACCTTTGAAATTAAAAGCCAATTACACGATAAAATCATTTCAAAGTCAATATCAATACAAGGGAATACACAAGTCTAAGTTTAAAAAATGTCGCAACGAGGTAGACCCACTATAAGGAGGAGATTCTTTCAAACGGTACATCCAAGGTTCAGAAAAAAAAATCAGCTTCAGAGTGCCTGGAGTCAACAATATCATCGAAAAGATTACCTGTATCTACATTCAAAGATGCTGTTCACCTGTCTCCTAATGATGACTACTACCTGGTTACAGATTATGAGAGTAATATTGGCAATATGCATTTCTTGCATCCAATACCAGAGCCACAAGTGACTAAACCGGAGCTCCTGCAAGAAAATAAGAATGACATTGTAGGGAACAAAACCTTACATTGTGGAAAATTAATGGACATGTTCAAGAAATTTTACAAGGAACATGGTCAAAATGAACCCAGATGTGAACTTTTATGCAACTGGAATACAAACAATTGTCAAAAGTGGGGATTGTCATGGCGTCTCAGATTAAAATGTGATAACTGTAACTTTTGTGGCGAGAAAACTAAAGTGTACACTGAAGCCTGGAATTATTTACATGTGGCGGTTCTAAACTTAGATGTAAAATATTAACACAAGTTTTTGAGTGACATAAAATGAGACACATGATAATTTTCTGGATTCAGTTGAATACAACCTGTGTGAATCATGTATCTTAGTCATGTACATGCATTGGTACAAAACGTGAGTGTCCTGGCAATCGAACATCAATAACAGTGTGACCAAATTTTGTTTTTCTATCCTGTATTTAAAATACATGTATTTTTTTCTGTTTTCTTCATGATTCTGTCTAAATAATCGTTAGCAAAAACATCAGGCATACTGAAATCAGCTGCCTCGGCCATATTTTAGCTATATTCAAGACAAATTTTTAAATATTTGGAAAAAAATTCCCTAAATGTGATCATCAATATTCTAAAAGAATGGCTGACAAAGATGAATCCACATCGGATGCAGTAACCATAGATACAAACCCGGGAAATTTGTTTGCACACCCCCCCTTAAGAGGGCACACCACTATATATTCCACCATTGACTTACATTGTAAATAAAAAAATCATTAAAAATCCAAATGAATTTTCTGGATAACAAGACAACTATTTCCTATTATTTTGGTCCAAGCTCCACATTCTGATCCACTTTGAAACAAACATTGTATGTCAAATAAGAAAATAATCAGCTGTTTTCAATATCCGGTCAAAACAACAGTATTTACAGTATCCAGGAAATCCTTCCACACAGGGTGTAGTAATTTGACATCCATGTTTTTATATGTGGTTATATTTCAACAAATGACGTGTTTTTTTGCAGCTAAAACCTCACCAAATATGATAGGATTAACTGTAAAAAATATCATAATCAAGAAAACAACTGAAAAAAAAATTCAAAGTTCCTGGTGATCTATTTTGTACTATTTTCGAGAACTGTCTCAATGCGGATTGGCTGGTTTACTGATGTGCCCCCTTAAGTGAACCGCAAATATTGTCTACTGCTAAAACATGACTTTTTTTCTGATACCTTGTTGTCTTACAAATAAAACATGACCATCAGAAAAAAAAACTTGCCCCTAAAAAGGGGAGATAATTTGAAAATACAAAAAGTGTCAAACAGTGAGAAAATTGAAAAGGTTGGTGTGAATGTAGAAAAAGACTGCAAACAAAAAATGCTTTGCTTTTAAAAAAAGGAAATGAAATGAGACATTAACAGGTTAAACAACTAAACAAGAGCTTATTCAACACAAATAAAGATAAGAAATGGCCTGGGATGAAAATATGGAATTTTGCCAATTTTTTTACTGAAGATGTAAAAAAAAATCATATTTTTCCACAATTTTTTCGTTATATTGCTATTTATTTGGTTCCAGTTGGAGGTCAATTATGTGCATTAGGAGAGTACATTTTATTGGTCTCTTGATTACATAAAACTTTCAAGTAATTAGTTTGTCATGTGCTTGGGTGAGAAGGATATTAAAATGATGGTCAGATCTAAGATAAATATAAGAATGTTTATTACCTTTGAAATTAAAAGCCAATTACACGATAAAATCATTTCAAAGTCAATATCAATACAAGGGAATACACAAGTCTAAGTTTAAAAAATGTCGCAACGAGGTAGACCCACTATAAGGAGGAGATTCTTTCAAACGGTACATCCAAGGTTCAGAAAAAAAAATCAGCTTCAGAGTGCCTGGAGTCAACAATATCATCGAAAAGATTACCTGTATCTACATTCAAAGATGCTGTTCACCTGTCTCCTAATGATGACTACTACCTGGTTACAGATTATGAGAGTAATATTGGCAATATGCATTTCTTGCATCCAATACCAGAGCCACAAGTGACTAAACCGGAGCTCCTGCAAGAAAATAAGAATGACATTGTAGGGAACAAAACCTTACATTGTGGAAAATTAATGGACATGTTCAAGAAATTTTACAAGGAACATGGTCAAAATGAACCCAGATGTGAACTTTTATGCAACTGGAATACAAACAATTGTCAAAAGTGGGGATTGTCATGGCGTCTCAGATTAAAATGTGATAACTGTAACTTTTGTGGCGAGAAAACTAAAGTGTACACTGAAGCCTGGAATTATTTACATGTGGCGGTTCTAAACTTAGATGTAAAATATTAACACAAGTTTTTGAGTGACATAAAATGAGACACATGATAATTTTCTGGATTCAGTTGAATACAACCTGTGTGAATCATGTATCTTAGTCATGTACATGCATTGGTACAAAACGTGAGTGTCCTGGCAATCGAACATCAATAACAGTGTGACCAAATTTTGTTTTTCTATCCTGTATTTAAAATACATGTATTTTTTTCTGTTTTCTTCATGATTCTGTCTAAATAATCGTTAGCAAAAACATCAGGCATACTGAAATCAGCTGCCTCGGCCATATTTTAGCTATATTCAAGACAAATTTTTAAATATTTGGAAAAAAATTCCCTAAATGTGATCATCAATATTCTAAAAGAATGGCTGACAAAGATGAATCCACATCGGATGCAGTAACCATAGATACAAACCCGGGAAATTTGTTTGCACACCCCCCCTTAAGAGGGCACACCACTATATATTCCACCATTGACTTACATTGTAAATAAAAAAATCATTAAAAATCCAAATGAATTTTCTGGATAACAAGACAACTATTTCCTATTATTTTGGTCCAAGCTCCACATTCTGATCCACTTTGAAACAAACATTGTATGTCAAATAAGAAAATAATCAGCTGTTTTCAATATCCGGTCAAAACAACAGTATTTACAGTATCCAGGAAATCCTTCCACACAGGGTGTAGTAATTTGACATCCATGTTTTTATATGTGGTTATATTTCAACAAATGACGTGTTTTTTTGCAGCTAAAACCTCACCAAATATGATAGGATTAACTGTAAAAAATATCATAATCAAGAAACAACTGAAAAAAAAATTCAAAGTTCCTGGTGATCTATTTTGTACTATTTTCGAGAACTGTCTCAATGCGGATTGGCTGGTTTACTGATGTGCCCCCTTAAGTGAACCGCAAATATTGTCTACTGCTAAAACATGACTTTTTTTCTGATACCTTGTTGTCTTACAAATAAAACATGACCATCAGAAAAAAAAACTTGCCCCTAAAAAGGGGAGATAATTTGAAAATACAAAAAGTGTCAAACAGTGAGAAAATTGAAAAGGTTGGTGTGAATGTAGAAAAAGACTGCAAACAAAAAATGCTTTGCTTTTAAAAAAAGGAAATGAAATGAGACATTAACAGGTTAAACAACTAAACAAGAGCTTATTCAACACAAATAAAGATAAGAAATGGCCTGGGATGAAAATATGGAATTTTGCCAATTTTTTTACTGAAGATGTAAAAAAAAATCATATTTTTCCACAATTTTTTCGTTATATTGCTATTTATTTGGTTCCAGTTGGAGGTCAATTATGTGCATTAGGAGAGTACATTTTATTGGTCTCTTGATTACATAAAACTTTCAAGTAATTAGTTTGTCATGTGCTTGGGTGAGAAGGATATTAAAATGATGGTCAGATCTAAGATAAATATAAGAATGTTTATTACCTTTGAAATTAAAAGCCAATTACACGATAAAATCATTTCAAAGTCAATATCAATACAAGGGAATACACAAGTCTAAGTTTAAAAAATGTCGCAACGAGGTAGACCCACTATAAGGAGGAGATTCTTTCAAACGGTACATCCAAGGTTCAGAAAAAAAAATCAGCTTCAGAGTGCCTGGAGTCAACAATATCATCGAAAAGATTACCTGTATCTACATTCAAAGATGCTGTTCACCTGTCTCCTAATGATGACTACTACCTGGTTACAGATTATGAGAGTAATATTGGCAATATGCATTTCTTGCATCCAATACCAGAGCCACAAGTGACTAAACCGGAGCTCCTGCAAGAAAATAAGAATGACATTGTAGGGAACAAAACCTTACATTGTGGAAAATTAATGGACATGTTCAAGAAATTTTACAAGGAACATGGTCAAAATGAACCCAGATGTGAACTTTTATGCAACTGGAATACAAACAATTGTCAAAAGTGGGGATTGTCATGGCGTCTCAGATTAAAATGTGATAACTGTAACTTTTGTGGCGAGAAAACTAAAGTGTACACTGAAGCCTGGAATTATTTACATGTGGCGGTTCTAAACTTAGATGTAAAATATTAACACAAGTTTTTGAGTGACATAAAATGAGACACATGATAATTTTCTGGATTCAGTTGAATACAACCTGTGTGAATCATGTATCTTAGTCATGTACATGCATTGGTACAAAACGTGAGTGTCCTGGCAATCGAACATCAATAACAGTGTGACCAAATTTTGTTTTTCTATCCTGTATTTAAAATACATGTATTTTTTTCTGTTTTCTTCATGATTCTGTCTAAATAATCGTTAGCAAAAACATCAGGCATACTGAAATCAGCTGCCTCGGCCATATTTTAGCTATATTCAAGACAAATTTTTAAATATTTGGAAAAAAATTCCCTAAATGTGATCATCAATATTCTAAAAGAATGGCTGACAAAGATGAATCCACATCGGATGCAGTAACCATAGATACAAACCCGGGAAATTTGTTTGCACACCCCCCTTAAGAGGGCACACCACTATATATTCCACCATTGACTTACATTGTAAATAAAAAAATCATTAAAAATCCAAATGAATTTTCTGGATAACAAGACAACTATTTCCTATTATTTTGGTCCAAGCTCCACATTCTGATCCACTTTGAAACAAACATTGTATGTCAAATAAGAAAATAATCAGCTGTTTTCAATATCCGGTCAAAACAACAGTATTTACAGTATCCAGGAAATCCTTCCACACAGGTGTAGTAATTTGACATCCATGTTTTTATATGTGGTTATATTTCAACAAATGACGTGTTTTTTTGCAGCTAAAACCTCACCAAATATGATAGGATTAACTGTAAAAAATATCATAATCAAGAAACAACTGAAAAAAAAATTCAAAGTTCCTGGTGATCTATTTTGTACTATTTTCGAGAACTGTCTCAATGCGGATTGGCTGGTTTACTGATGTGCCCCCTTAAGTGAACCGCAAATATTGTCTACTGCTAAAACATGACTTTTTTTCTGATACCTTGTTGTCTTACAAATAAAACATGACCATCAGAAAAAAAAACTTGCCCCTAAAAAGGGGAGATAATTTGAAAATACAAAAAGTGTCAAACAGTGAGAAAATTGAAAAGGTTGGTGTGAATGTAGAAAAAGACTGCAAACAAAAAATGCTTTGCTTTTAAAAAAAGGAAATGAAATGAGACATTAACAGTTAAACAACTAAACAAGAGCTTATTCAACACAAATAAAGATAAGAAATGGCCTGGGATGAAAATATGGAATTTTGCCAATTTTTTTACTGAAGATGTAAAAAAAAATCATATTTTTCCACAATTTTTTCGTTATATTGCTATTTATTTGGTTCCAGTTGGAGGTCAATTATGTGCATTAGGAGAGTACATTTTATTGGTCTCTTGATTACATAAAACTTTCAAGTAATTAGTTTGTCATGTGCTTGGGTGAGAAGGATATTAAAATGATGGTCAGATCTAAGATAAATATAAGAATGTTTATTACCTTTGAAATTAAAAGCCAATTACACGATAAAATCATTTCAAAGTCAATATCAATACAAGGGAATACACAAGTCTAAGTTTAAAAAATGTCGCAACGAGGTAGACCCACTATAAGGAGGAGATTCTTTCAAACGGTACATCCAAGGTTCAGAAAAAAAAATCAGCTTCAGAGTGCCTGGAGTCAACAATATCATCGAAAAGATTACCTGTATCTACATTCAAAGATGCTGTTCACCTGTCTCCTAATGATGACTACTACCTGGTTACAGATTATGAGAGTAATATTGGCAATATGCATTTCTTGCATCCAATACCAGAGCCACAAGTGACTAAACCGGAGCTCCTGCAAGAAAATAAGAATGACATTGTAGGGAACAAAACCTTACATTGTGGAAAATTAATGGACATGTTCAAGAAATTTTACAAGGAACATGGTCAAAATGAACCCAGATGTGAACTTTTATGCAACTGGAATACAAACAATTGTCAAAAGTGGGGATTGTCATGGCGTCTCAGATTAAAATGTGATAACTGTAACTTTTGTGGCGAGAAAACTAAAGTGTACACTGAAGCCTGGAATTATTTACATGTGGCGGTTCTAAACTTAGATGTAAAATATTAACACAAGTTTTTGAGTGACATAAAATGAGACACATGATAATTTTCTGGATTCAGTTGAATACAACCTGTGTGAATCATGTATCTTAGTCATGTACATGCATTGGTACAAAACGTGAGTGTCCTGGCAATCGAACATCAATAACAGTGTGACCAAATTTTGTTTTTCTATCCTGTATTTAAAATACATGTATTTTTTTCTGTTTTCTTCATGATTCTGTCTAAATAATCGTTAGCAAAAACATCAGGCATACTGAAATCAGCTGCCTCGGCCATATTTTAGCTATATTCAAGACAAATTTTTAAATATTTGGAAAAAAATTCCCTAAATGTGATCATCAATATTCTAAAAGAATGGCTGACAAAGATGAATCCACATCGGATGCAGTAACCATAGATACAAACCCGGGAAATTTGTTTGCACACCCCCCTTAAGAGGGCACACCACTATATATTCCACCATTGACTTACATTGTAAATAAAAAAATCATTAAAAATCCAAATGAATTTTCTGGATAACAAGACAACTATTTCCTATTATTTTGGTCCAAGCTCCACATTCTGATCCACTTTGAAACAAACATTGTATGTCAAATAAGAAAATAATCAGCTGTTTTCAATATCCGGTCAAAACAACAGTATTTACAGTATCCAGGAAATCCTTCCACACAGGGTGTAGTAATTTGACATCCATGTTTTTATATGTGGTTATATTTCAACAAATGACGTGTTTTTTTGCAGCTAAAACCTCACCAAATATGATAGGATTAACTGTAAAAAATATCATAATCAAGAAACAACTGAAAAAAAAATTCAAAGTTCCTGGTGATCTATTTTGTACTATTTTCGAGAACTGTCTCAATGCGGATTGGCTGGTTTACTGATGTGCCCCCTTAAGTGAACCGCAAATATTGTCTACTGCTAAAACATGACTTTTTTTCTGATACCTTGTTGTCTTACAAATAAAACATGACCATCAGAAAAAAAAACTTGCCCCTAAAAAGGGGAGATAATTTGAAAATACAAAAAGTGTCAAACAGTGAGAAAATTGAAAAGGTTGGTGTGAATGTAGAAAAAGACTGCAAACAAAAAATGCTTTGCTTTTAAAAAAAGGAAATGAAATGAGACATTAACAGGTTAAACAACTAAACAAGAGCTTATTCAACACAAATAAAGATAAGAAATGGCCTGGGATGAAAATATGGAATTTTGCCAATTTTTTTACTGAAGATGTAAAAAAAAATCATATTTTTCCACAATTTTTTCGTTATATTGCTATTTATTTGGTTCCAGTTGGAGGTCAATTATGTGCATTAGGAGAGTACATTTTATTGGTCTCTTGATTACATAAAACTTTCAAGTAATTAGTTTGTCATGTGCTTGGGTGAGAAGGATATTAAAATGATGGTCAGATCTAAGATAAATATAAGAATGTTTATTACCTTTGAAATTAAAAGCCAATTACACGATAAAATCATTTCAAAGTCAATATCAATACAAGGGAATACACAAGTCTAAGTTTAAAAAATGTCGCAACGAGGTAGACCCACTATAAGGAGGAGATTCTTTCAAACGGTACATCCAAGGTTCAGAAAAAAAAATCAGCTTCAGAGTGCCTGGAGTCAACAATATCATCGAAAAGATTACCTGTATCTACATTCAAAGATGCTGTTCACCTGTCTCCTAATGATGACTACTACCTGGTTACAGATTATGAGAGTAATATTGGCAATATGCATTTCTTGCATCCAATACCAGAGCCACAAGTGACTAAACCGGAGCTCCTGCAAGAAAATAAGAATGACATTGTAGGGAACAAAACCTTACATTGTGGAAAATTAATGGACATGTTCAAGAAATTTTACAAGGAACATGGTCAAAATGAACCCAGATGTGAACTTTTATGCAACTGGAATACAAACAATTGTCAAAAGTGGGGATTGTCATGGCGTCTCAGATTAAAATGTGATAACTGTAACTTTTGTGGCGAGAAAACTAAAGTGTACACTGAAGCCTGGAATTATTTACATGTGGCGGTTCTAAACTTAGATGTAAAATATTAACACAAGTTTTTGAGTGACATAAAATGAGACACATGATAATTTTCTGGATTCAGTTGAATACAACCTGTGTGAATCATGTATCTTAGTCATGTACATGCATTGGTACAAAACGTGAGTGTCCTGGCAATCGAACATCAATAACAGTGTGACCAAATTTTGTTTTTCTATCCTGTATTTAAAATACATGTATTTTTTTCTGTTTTCTTCATGATTCTGTCTAAATAATCGTTAGCAAAAACATCAGGCATACTGAAATCAGCTGCCTCGGCCATATTTTAGCTATATTCAAGACAAATTTTTAAATATTTGGAAAAAAATTCCCTAAATGTGATCATCAATATTCTAAAAGAATGGCTGACAAAGATGAATCCACATCGGATGCAGTAACCATAGATACAAACCCGGGAAATTTGTTTGCACACCCCCCCTTAAGAGGGCACACCACTATATATTCCACCATTGACTTACATTGTAAATAAAAAAATCATTAAAAATCCAAATGAATTTTCTGGATAACAAGACAACTATTTCCTATTATTTTGGTCCAAGCTCCACATTCTGATCCACTTTGAAACAAACATTGTATGTCAAATAAGAAAATAATCAGCTGTTTTCAATATCCGGTCAAAACAACAGTATTTACAGTATCCAGGAAATCCTTCCACACAGGGTGTAGTAATTTGACATCCATGTTTTTATATGTGGTTATATTTCAACAAATGACGTGTTTTTTTGCAGCTAAAACCTCACCAAATATGATAGGATTAACTGTAAAAAATATCATAATCAAGAAACAACTGAAAAAAAAAATTCAAAGTTCCTGGTGATCTATTTTGTACTATTTTCGAGAACTGTCTCAATGCGGATTGGCTGGTTTACTGATGTGCCCCCTTAAGTGAACCGCAAATATTGTCTACTGCTAAAACATGACTTTTTTTCTGATACCTTGTTGTCTTACAAATAAAACATGACCATCAGAAAAAAAAACTTGCCCCTAAAAAGGGGAGATAATTTGAAAATACAAAAAGTGTCAAACAGTGAGAAAATTGAAAAGGTTGGTGTGAATGTAGAAAAAGACTGCAAACAAAAAATGCTTTGCTTTTAAAAAAAGGAAATGAAATGAGACATTAACAGGTTAAACAACTAAACAAGAGCTTATTCAACACAAATAAAGATAAGAAATGGCCTGGGATGAAAATATGGAATTTTGCCAATTTTTTTACTGAAGATGTAAAAAAAAATCATATTTTTCCACAATTTTTTCGTTATATTGCTATTTATTTGGTTCCAGTTGGAGGTCAATTATGTGCATTAGGAGAGTACATTTTATTGGTCTCTTGATTACATAAAACTTTCAAGTAATTAGTTTGTCATGTGCTTGGGTGAGAAGGATATTAAAATGATGGTCAGATCTAAGATAAATATAAGAATGTTTATTACCTTTGAAATTAAAAGCCAATTACACGATAAAATCCATTTCAAAGTCAATATCAATACAAGGGAATACACAAGTCTAAGTTTAAAAAATGTCGCAACGAGG
>CAUJNP010000052.1:0-14358 GCA_963383655.1 Bathymodiolus septemdierum | reverse complement strand
GTGATAAAGTTTGTTAGTGACTAGCGACCGGACGTTTATGTAATAAAGTTTGTTAGTGACTAGCGACCGGACGTTTATGTAATAAAGTTTGTTAGTGACTAGCGACAAGACGTTTATGTGATAAAGTTTGTTAGTGAATAGCGACAGGACAGTTATGTGATAAAGTTTGTTAGTGACTAGCGACAGGACGTTTATGTGATAACGTTTGTTAGTGACTAGCGACAGGACGTTTATGTGATAAAGTTTGTTAGTGACTAGCGACCGGACGTTTATGTGATAAAGTTTGTTAGTGACTAGCGACAGGACGTGTATGTGATAAAGTTTGTTAGTGACTAGCGACAAGACGTTTATGTGATAAAGTTTGTTAGTGACTAGCGACGGACGTTTATGTAATAAAGTTTGTTAGTGACTAGCGACAGGACGTTTATGTGATAAAGTTTGTTAGTGAATAGCGACCGGACGTTTATGTGATAAAGTTTGTTAGTGACTAGCGACCGGACGTTTATGTGATAAAATTTGTTAGTGAGTAGCGACCTGACGTTTATGTGATAAAGTTTGTTAGTGACTAGCGACATGACGTTTATGTGATAAAGTTTGTTAGTGACTAGCGACAGGACGTTTATGTGATAAAGTTTGTTAGTGACTAGCGACATGACGTTTATGTGATAAAGTTTGTTAGTGACTAGCGACCGGACGTTTATGTGATAAAGTTTGTTAGTGACTAGCGACCGGACGTTTATGTGATAAAGTTTGTTAATGACTAGCGACCGGACGTTTATGTGATAAAGTTTGTTAGTGACTAGTGACCGGACGTTTATGTGATAAAGTTTGTTAATGACTAGCGACCGGACGTTTATGTGATAAAGTTTGTTAGTGACAAGCGACAAGACGTTTATGTGATAAAGTTTGTTAGTGACTAGCGACGGACGTTTATGTAATAAAGTTTGTTAGTGACTAGCGACAGGACGTTTATGTGATAAAGTTTGTTAGTGAATAGCGACCGGACGTTTATGTGATAAAGTTTGTTAGTGACTAGCGACCGGACGTTTATGTGATAAAGTTTGTTAGTGACTAGCGACAGGACGTTTATGTGATAAAGTTTGTTAGTGAATAGCGACCGGACGTTTATGTGATAAAGTTTGTTAGTGACTAGCGACCGGACGTTTATGTGATAAAATTTGTTAGTGAGTAGCGACCTGACGTTTATGTGATAAAGTTTGTTAGTGACTAGCGACATGACGTTTATGTGATAAAGTTTGTTAGTGACTAGCGACAGGACGTTTATGTGATAAAGTTTGTTAGTGACTAGCGACATGACGTTTATGTGATAAAGTTTGTTAGTGACTAGCGACCGGACGTTTATGTGATAAAGTTTGTTAGTGACTAGCGACCGGACGTTTATGTGATAAAGTTTGTTAATGACTAGCGACCGGACGTTTATGTGATAAAGTTTGTTAGTGACTAGTGACCGGACGTTTATGTGATAAAGTTTGTTAATGACTAGCGACCGGACGTTTATGTGATAAAGTTTGTTAGTGACAAGCGACAAGACGTTTATGTGATAAAGTTTGTTAGTGACTAGCGACGGACGTTTATGTAATAAAGTTTGTTAGTGACTAGCGATAAGACGTTTATGTGATAAAGTTTGTTAGTGACTAGTGACCGGACGTTTATGTGATAAAGTTTGTTAATGACTAGCGACCGGACGTTTATGTGATAAAGTTTGTTAGTGACAAGCGACAAGACGTTTATGTGATAAAGTTTGTTAGTGACTAGCGACGGACGTTTATGTAATAAAGTTTGTTAGTGACTAGCGACAAGACGTTTATGTGATAAAGTTTGTTAGTGACTAGCGACAGGACGTTTATGTGATAAAGTTTGTTAGTGACTAGCGACAAGACGTTTATGTGATCAAGTTTGTTAGTGACAAGCGACAGGACGTTTTTGTGATAAAATTTGTTAGTGACTAGCGACCGGACGTTTATGTGATAAAGTTTGTTAGTGACTAGCGACAAGACGTTTATGTGATAAAGTTTGTTAGTGACTAGCGACGGACGTTTATGTAATAAAGTTTGTTAGTGACTAGCGACAAGACGTTTATGTGATAAAGTTTGTTAGTGACTAGCGACAGGACGTTTATGTGATAAAGTTTGTTAGTGACTAGCGACAAGACGTTTATGTGATCAAGTTTGTTAGTGACAAGCGACAGGACGTTTTTGTGATAAAATTTGTTAGTGACTAGCGACCGGACGTTTATGTGATAAAGTTTGTTAGTGACTAGCGACAGGACGCTTATGTGATAAAGTTTGTTAGTGACTAGCGACAGGACGTTTATGTGATAAAGTTTGTTAGTGACTAGTGACAGGACGTTTATGTGATAAAGTTTGTTAGTGACTAGCGACAGGACGTGTATGTGATAAAGTTTGTTAGTGACTAGCGACAGGACGTTTATGTGATAAAGTTTGTTAGTGACTAGCGACCGGACGTTTATGTGATAAAGTTTGTTAGTGACTAGCGACCGGACGTTTATGTAATAAAGTTTGTTAGTGACTAGCGCCAAGACGTTTATGTGATAAAGTTTGTTAGTGACTAGCGACAGGACGGTTATGTGATAAAGTTTGTTAGTGACTAGCGACAGGACGTTTATGTGATAAAGTTTGTTAGTGACTAGCGACAGGACGTTTATGTGATAAAGTTTGTTAGTGACTAGCGACAGGACGTTTATGTGATAAAGTTTGTTAGTGACTAGCGACAGGACGTGTATGTGATAAAGTTTGTTAGTGACAAGCGACAAGACGTTTATGTGATAAAGTTTGTTAGTGACTAGCGACGGACGTTTATGTAATAAAGTTTGTTAGTGACTAGCGACAAGACGTTTATGTGATAAAGTTTGTTAGTGACTAGCGAGAGGACGTTTATGTGATAAAGTTTGTTAGTGAATAGCGACCGGACGTTTATGTGATAAAGTTTGTTAGTGACTAGCGACCGGACGTTTATGTGATAAAGTTTGTTAGTGACTAGCGACAGGACGTTTATGTGATAAAGTTTGTTAGTGACTAGCGACAGGACGTTAATGTGATAAAGTTTGTTAGTGACTAGCGACCGGACGTTTATGTGATAAAGTTTGTTAGTGACTAGCGACCGGACATTTATGTGATAAAGTTTGTTAGTGAATAGCGACCGGACGTTTATGTGATAAAGTTTGTTAGTGACTAGCGACCGGACGTTTATGTGATAAAGTTTGTTAGTGACTAGCGACCGGACGTTTATGTGATAAAGTTTGTTAGTGACTAGCGACAGGACGTTTATGTGATAAAGTTTGTTAGTGAGTAGCGACAAGACGTTTATGTGATAAAGTTTGTTAGTGACAAGCGACAGGACGTTTATGTGATAAAATTTGTTAGTGACTAGCGACCGGACGTTTATGTGATAAAGTTTGTTAGTGACTAGCGACAGGACGCTTATGTGATAAAGTTTGTTAGTGACTAGCGACAGGACGTTTATGTGATAAAGTTTGTTAGTGACTAGCGACAGGACGTTTATGTGATAAAGTTTGTTAGTGACTAGCGACAGGACGTGTATGTGATAAAGTTTGTTAGTGACTAGCGACAGGACGTTTATGTGATAAAGTTTGTTAGTGACTAGCGACCGTACGTTTATGTGATAAAGTTTGTTAGTGACTAGCGACCGGACGTTTATGTAATAAAGTTTGTTAGTGACTAGCGACCGGACGTTTATGTAATAAAGTTTGTTAGTGACTAGCGACAAGACGTTTATGTGATAAAGTTTGTTAGTGACTAGCGACAGGACGGTTATGTGATAAAGTTTGTTAGTGACTAGCGACAGGACGTTTATGTGATAAAGTTTGTTAGTGACTAGCGACAGGACGTTTATGTGATAAAGTTTGTTAGTGACTAGCGACCGGACGTTTATGTGATAAAGTTTGTTAGTGACTAGCGACAGGACGTGTATGTGATAAAGTTTGTTAGTGACTAGCGACAAGACGTTTATGTGATAAAGTTTGTTAGTGACTAGCGACGGACGTTTATGTAATAAAGTTTGTTAGTGACTAGCGACAAGACGTTTATGTGATAAAGTTTGTTAGTGACTAGCGACAGGACGTTTATGTGATAAAGTTTGTTAGTGAATAGCGACCGGACGTTTATGTGATAAAGTTTGTTAGTGACTAGCGACCGGACGTTTATGTGATAAAGTTTGTTAGTGAGTAGCGACCTGACGTTTATGTGATAAAGTTTGTTAGTGACTAGCGACATGACGTTTATGTGATAAAGTTTGTTAGTGACTAGCGACCGGACGTTTATGTGATAAAGTTTGTTAGTGACTAGCGACATGACGTTTATGTGATAAAGTTTGTTAGTGACTAGCGACCGGACGTTTATGTGATAAAGTTTGTTAGTGACTAGCGACCGGACGTTTATGTGATAAAGTTTGTTAATGACTAGCGACCGGACGTTTATGTGATAAAGTTTGTTAGTGACTAGTGACCGGACGTTTATGTGATAAAGTTTGTTAATGACTAGCGACCGGACGTTTATGTGATAAAGTTTGTTAGTGACAAGCGACAAGACGTTTATGTGATAAAGTTTGTTAGTGACTAGCGACGGACGTTTATGTAATAAAGTTTGTTAGTGACTAGCGACAAGACGTTTATGTGATAAAGTTTGTTAGTGACTAGCGACAGGACGTTTATGTGATAAAGTTTGTTAGTGAATAGCGACCGGACGTTTATGTGATAAAGTTTGTTAGTGACTAGCGACCGGACGTTTATGTGATAAAGTTTGCTAGTGACTAGCGACAGGACGTTTATGTGATAAAGTTTGTTAGTGACTAGCGACAGGACGTTAATGTGATAAAGTTTGTTAGTGACTAGCGACCGGACGTTTATGTGATAAAGTTTGTTAGTGACTAGCGACCGGACATTTATGTGATAAAGTTTGTTAGTGAATAGCGACCGGACGTTTATGTGATAAAGTTTGTTAGTGACTAGCGACCGGACGTTTATGTGATAAAGTTTGTTAGTGACTAGCGACCGGACGTTTATGTGATAAAGTTTGTTAGTGACTAGCGACAGGACGTTTATGTGATAAAGTTTGTTAGTGACTAGCGACAGGACGTTTATGTGATAAAGTTTGTTAGTGACTAGCGACCGGACGTTTATGTGATAAAGTTTGTTAGTGACTAGCGACAGGACGTGTATGTGATAAAGTTTGTTAGTGACTAGCGACAAGACGTTTATGTGATAAAGTTTGTTAGTGACTAGCGACGGACGTTTATGTAATAAAGTTTGTTAGTGACTAGCGACAAGACGTTTATGTGACAAAGTTTGTTAGTGACTAGCGACAGGACGTTTATGTGATAAAGTTTGTTAGTGACTAGCGACGGACGTTTATGTAATAAAGTTTGTTAGTGACTAGCGACAAGACGTTTATGTGATAAAGTTTGTTAGTGACTAGCGACAGGACGTTTATGTGATAAAGTTTGTTAGTGAATAGCGACCGGACGTTTATGTGATAAAGTTTGTTAGTGACTAGCGACCGGACGTTTATGTGATAAAGTTTGTTAGTGACTAGCGACAGGACGTTTATGTGATAAAGTTTGTTAGTGACTAGCGACAGGACGTTAATGTGATAAAGTTTGTTAGTGACTAGCGACCGGACGTTTATGTGATAAAGTTTGTTAGTGACTAGCGACCGGACATTTATGTGATAAAGTTTGTTAGTGAATAGCGACCGGACGTTTATGTGATAAAGCTTGTTAGTGACTAGCGACCGGACGTTTATGTGATAAAGTTTGTTAGTGACTAGCGACCGGACGTTTATGTGATAAAGTTTGTTAGTGACTAGCGACAGGACGTTTATGTGATAAAGTTTGTTAGTGACTAGCGACAGGACGTTTATGTGATAAAGTTTGTTAGTGACTAGCGACCGGACGTTTATGTGATAAAGTTTGTTAGTGACTAGCGACAGGACGTGTATGTGATAAAGTTTGTTAGTGACTAGCGACAAGACGTTTATGTGATAAAGTTTGTTAGTGACTAGCGACGGACGTTTATGTAATAAAGTTTGTTAGTGACTAGCGACAAGACGTTTATGTGATAAAGTTTGTTAGTGACTAGCGACAGGACGTTTATGTGATAAAGTTTGTTAGTGAATAGCGACCGGACGTTTATGTGATAAAGTTTGTTAGTGACTAGCGACCGGACGTTTATGTGATAAAGTTTGTTAGTGAGTAGCGACCTGACGTTTATGTGATAAAGTTTGTTAGTGACTAGCGACATGACGTTTATGTGATAAAGTTTGTTAGTGACTAGCGACCGGACGTTTATGTGATAAAGTTTGTTAGTGACTAGCGACATGACGTTTATGTGATAAAGTTTGTTAGTGACTAGCGACCGGACGTTTATGTGATAAAGTTTGTTAGTGACTAGCGACCGGACGTTTATGTGATAAAGTTTGTTAGTGACTAGCGACAGGACGTTTATGTGATAAAGTTTGTTAGTGACTAGCGACAAGACGTTTATGTGATCAAGTTTGTTAGTGACAAGCGACAGGACGTTTTTGTGATAAAATTTGTTAGTGACTAGCGACCGGACGTTTATGTGATAAAGTTTGTTAGTGACTAGCGACAGGACGCTTGATTTTGAAGAAAATGGCGGCAGGTGAAAAGGTGTAGTTAAACAGCTCCGTACTTTTTTCCAAAATATTTATCATTATGTGTTATATCAGTACTCATATTTGAATTGTCTAGATGGGTTTATAGACTAGTAGTTGGAAAATGTATTAAATATTTGCGATATTGACAGTTTTGTAGTATTATAGAGTAAAGTTGTGAGTAAACGATCATATATAAACAAGAAATATGGCGGAACATGAACATAAAAAAATAATTTACAAACTATAATGAGTAATAACAACGACCACAACAAAGTGACACCCGAACCAAAGCGATTTCGCAAATACACATCAGATTCAGAGTCAGACTTAGATACAAACAATATGAATAATCAGTCAATATCCGACTCAAAAAGTGATGCACCCACCAGTCAAAATGGCCATACACCGGTTATATTTCAAACCACAGAGGGCCAGTCAGTCAACTTAACTGAAATAATACAGCAAACTGTAATTAGTCCAAGCTTTATCGAATCCATTGGTCCTATTATTGCAAATGCTGTTAAAACCAGTCTTGATGATGCCATGAAAAATTATGTGTCCACTCTTGAAACAAAGGTCAAGAGTCAAGATGAAAAAATAAATAAATTAAAAAAATCAAACGAAGAACTTAGTGACTCTAATAGAATGATGAACAGTAGAATAGATTCATTAGAAAAAGATTTAGAATCTCTTCAACAATATGGGAGAAGAAACTCTCTTCGCTTCCATAATGTACCCATGAACTCTGATAATATACAAGGCACTGATGGGTTAGTTCTCAAGGTTTGTAAGGATCACCTTGGTGTTGAGCTTAAGATAGACGACATTGACCGGTCACATATAATTGGAAATATTACTAATGGGAAAGGACAAATTATATGCCGCTTGAGAAATTGGAAAATTAAAAATAAAATATTCAGTAACAAAAGCAGTCTGAAAAATAACCCGGACAAAATCGTGATAACTGAGGATCTGACCCGTCATCGCCAATATTTGGTACAAAAGCTAAATCAAGCCAGGAAAAGTCGACTTATAAATTCCTTTTGGACGAGAGATGGAAGAATTTTCGCCAAAAAGACTGAATCATCTTCAAAAACAATTATTAATATTGAGCAAGATATCGACGACCTCATCAGACGTGGCTGAATATACAAACTATATAAATAATAAAACAAAATTATAATTTTGTAATTGTTATTATATTTTTTATATTATTATTATTCTCTTGAACTTTCTTAGTTCAATGTATTAATATTGTTTACTTCAGTCAAACTATTTATAAACAAATGTACTCACCCATAACGCCACGTGTACGGACACATGTATCTGTTGTTTTGTTTGCAAATCATTGGTTATTATTAGGTCCTACTGTTATTGTAAACAGTCGTAATGTCCGGTGATGTAAAATCATCACGAATAGAAATTTACCTAATTGAAGTCACTATTCACATTAGTTGAAACAATTCTGTGTATTGCGTAAATTTAACGATAATCATAATCCAATTTGTTCATTGTTTTATTTTTATGGTTCTACTGTAAACATTCGAGTAATGTTCAGTATCAAAGAACATCATTAACCGAAATACACCTATTCAAAAGCCTATTCACACTAGTATAAACAACTCGGTAAGGTGTAAATATAGCTATTTCTTATAATCCACAGTTCATTCTGTAAACGCACGAGGACATTCCATGTGATTAACAAAGGGTGTACTCGATTTGGTTGCACAACTCGGATGAAATATTACATTACATTATATTATTTTATTCCCATTTCTATTCAAGATTTTCTAATTATATCAACCTTGTTAATTTTCTTTCTTGTCTGAAAGTAAAGTTATACATAATTTGGAGTACTTTTGGAGGGTTTTTGTTTTTTTTGTTTTTTTTGGAGAAAAGTCCAAATTATACAAGCCTGTTTTCTATGAATATGAACAATGTATGTATATATGTTTTTCTTGTTTTGCTTATTTTGATTTACCTCTTTCTACAAATTTTGAGTGCAGATTGTGATACATGTATTGTTATTGAGATAGTTGGGTTATGGAATATCAAAATTATATATATTTGTCTGTATGCAAATGAAAAGCCTTCAACTCGAGATCCTATTTCTGTATATAACTGTATGACGATAATGGACAATGGGTAATGAATTAATGCAATACAGGATCTCGATTGGAGTTTTTTATCATAATTGTCATTCAATGCCAATGAAGAAAATGTTATTTTATGTTAAATCATGTTCATTATTTGATACTTTTTAAAGTATTTATTCAACATAATTCAGGTGTCTTCTGTTGTTTGTTATAAATTTGTTTTCAAGGAATTTTGTAAAAATATTACATTTACGCTAATATTGTTGATGTTGATATTATTGGGAAATGATATTCCTGAAAACCCAGGCCCCTTTGATAATGAAATTTCAATTTTCCATTTAAATATTAGAAGTATTCGTCATAAATTAGACTATGTTGAAGCATTAGCACTTGGCTCGTCCATAGTATGCATAACCGAAAGTCATCTAGATGACACAGTACTAAGTAGAGATATACAAATCCAAGGTTACCATGACAATATATTAAGAAAAGATAGAAACTGTTTTGGTGGAGGAGTTTTAGTTTATATCTCTGAAACATTAAAAGTAAAAAGAAGAGATGATTTAGAATTTGAAAATAGTGAAATGATTTGGGTAGAAATCGAATTTCCAAATTATAAAGTTTTATTATGCGTGGTATATCGTTCCCCTGGGGCTACCCAATCGTTTTGGCAAAATTTCGAATATTCTATCGAGGAAGCATTTAATTATACAACAAACGTCATTATTACGGGAGATCTGAATATTGATTTATTGGTAGAAAATAATAATTCCTTGAGTAATATAATAAATGTTTTTTATCTTCAAAATGTAATACATGAACCTACACGTATTAATCAAAATACAGGTAATGGAACTTTGTTAGATCCCGTTTTGATATCAGCTGATTGCAATGTAACTTTTTCTGAAGTAATTGATGTATGTAGAGAAAAAAGTGACCATAATGCAACGAAAATTTCTCTTCAAATTCCAAATTACCTACAAAAAACGTACCAGCGAACAATATGGATGTATAAGAATGCAGACTTTGAAAAATTTAATAAATTAATTAGGCAGTTTAATTGGGAAGAATCCTTTTTTACATTAGTTAATGATATAGATGAAATGGCGGATTTCTTTACAAATAAATACTTAGAAATGGCAAAAGAATGCATTCCAACCAAAGTAGTCAATATTCGTAGAACAGATAAACCATGGTTTAATTCTGAAATTAGGCATCATATTAGAATTCGCGATCGTTTACATAGAAAATTAAAATCTTCTCCCACTGTACATAATCGAAATATATACAAAATACGAAGGAATAAAGTAAATAATATGATAATTCATGCTAAAGAACAGTTTTATTTAAATGCCAATGGCTTGTTAGATGAAAATTCTAATAACCCAAAAGCGTTTTGGTCACTTGTAAAAAAAGTAATGGGTAATTGTCGTTCCACGGTAATACCTCCTTTAATAAACCCTGTTACCAACGATATAGTTGTTAATGAATCAGATAAAGCGAACGTATTAAATAATTATTTTTGCTCTATATCTTCAACAGCAAATAATATAGATCCACCAAACTTACCTCGACGAACACAGTTTTCTTTAGATGTTGATGACATAAATGATGACGATGTGAAAGATATACTAAAATCACTTCAAATTGGTAAAGCATCAGGCGGAGATTTCATTAGTCATCAAATGTTAAAAAATACTGCAGACACTGTGTACTTACCCTTGAAATATATTTTTAATCATTCACTTAGAATTTCAAAGTATCCATCATGTTGGAAAATTGCGAATGTTTTATCACTTTTCAAAAAGGGAGACAAATCTATTGCATCAAATTATAGACCAATAGCTCTTTTAAGCTGTGTAGGGAAAGTATTTGAGCGAATTGTGTTTAAATATATTTACAATTATATGCTTGAACATAAATTATTATATAAGTTTCAATCTGGATTTGTGTCTGGTCATTCTACATCCCATCAGTTAATTGAATTGTATCATCAAATTTGCATAGCTTTAGAAAATGGTCAAATTACGGTTGCGGTCTTTTGTGATATTTCCAAAGCATTCGACCGTCTTTGGCATAAAGGTTTAATAGAAAAATTAAAATCATATGGCATAAACGGAAAATTATTAAAATGGCTCAAAGATTATATTTCAGAAAGGAAACAACAAGTTTTATTAAACAATTCAATTTCCTCGCTTGGAACATTGAAAGCAGGCGTTCCGCAGGGGTCAGTTCTGGGCCCATTACTATTTTTGCTTTATATAAATGATATTGCAGATGATATTCAAAGTCTTGTTAGATTATTTGCTGATGACAGCTCTTTGATATTCTCATCTACTAATCCATTAGAAGTTGAAGACAGGTTAAACTTGGATCTTCAAGTTTTAGATAATTGGGCAAAGCAATGGCTAGTAGTCTTTAATCCCCAAAAAACTGAATATATGGTTATTTCATTTCGGCAAAACATAAATCCAATAAATCTAAAATTTAATTCTGAAAGCTTAAATCAGGTAGACAATCATAAACATTTAGGAGTCACCATATCTAGTAATGGCAAGTGGGCAGAACATATAAATAATATATGTCAAAAAGCGACTAAACAAATATTTGTCCTTAGAAAATTAAAGTTCATATTAAACAGGAATAATTTAAATAAAATATATGTAACTTATATTTTGCCATTACTAGAGTATGCATGTGAGTTATGGGATGGGTGTTGTTCAAGGGATGCAGATAAGTTGGAACAGCTTCAATTTGAAGCCGCTAGAATAATTACTGGGTTGCCAAAATTTGCAAGCAAGGAATCTTTATACTTCGAAACCGGTTGGGAGACTTTAAGTTGTAGACGGAGGCGTCGAAAACTTACTTTATTTCATAAAATACATAATAATATAGCTCCCGAATATTTACAGGACTGTCTAAATGAATATTTAGTAGTTAACAATTATAATCTGAGAAATTCTTTACAATATAGGGTACCAAGATGTCGTTTAGAAACATTTTCCAAATCGTTTTTTCCGTCTACTATACGTTCATGGAATTCATTGGATCCGAATTTTAAATCTATACAAACTACTTCAAAGTTTAAGCAAACTTTAAGGGCGAATTTATTTAAGGTTTCTAATTACTATTTGTTAGGAAGTAGGAAATGTAATATAATACATACTAGATTAAGACATCAGTGTAGTTCACTGGGAGCAGATTTATTTAGAGCAAATATAGTTAGTGACCCCAGCTGCGCCTGCGGATGTCCTTTAGAAGATGCTATTCATTATTTATTAGAATGTCCCCTTTATACGAATGCAAGAATGCAATTAATTATGAGTATTACACCGTATACAGTTATCTCAATTGAAAACTTATTATTTGGCTCTGATAATTTAACTGACGAAAACAATTTAATAGTGTTTAGAAATGTCCACAAATATATACACCATTCTAATAGATTTGAATGATACGAAATTATACCCTGTACTCAGGATGTTATCATTTATTTGCACTCAATCCCCTTATCCCCCCTCTTTTTCCCATTACTTCTGTTTATCAAATATATTCATGTATACATTTATTATATTATGCAAGTTGCTGTCATTTTCTTATTTATGTATATAACATTATTGTATAGAGCGGATATACTAAGTTGATATAACTTGTTTCCAATCTAATTGTACATTTATAAGACAATAAAATATGTTTAAACTAAGACGCTTATGTGATAAAGTTTGTTAGTGACTAGCGACAGGACGTTTATGTGATAAAGTTTGTTAGTGACTAGTGACAGGACGTTTATGTGATAAAGTTTGTTAGTGACTAGCGACAGGACGTGTATGTGATAAAGTTTGTTAGTGACTAGCGACAGGACGTTTATGTGATAAAGTTTGTTAGTGACTAGCGACCGGACGTTTATGTGATAAAGTTTGTTAGTGACTAGCGACCGGACGTTTATGTGATAAAGTTTGTTAGTGACTAGCGCCAAGACGTTTATGTGATAAAGTTTGTTAGTGACTAGCGACAGGACGGTTATGTGATAAAGTTTGTTAGTGACTAGCGACAGGACGTTTATGTGATAAAGTTTGTTAGTGACTAGCGACAGGACGTTTATGTGATAAAGTTTGTTAGTGACTAGCGACAGGACGTTTATGTGATAAAGTTTGTTAGTGACTAGCGACAGGACGTGTATGTGATAAAGTTTGTTAGTGACAAGCGACAAGACGTTTATGTGATAAAGTTTGTTAGTGACTAGCGACGGACGTTTATGTAATAAAGTTTGTTAGTGACTAGCGACAAGACGTTTATGTGATAAAGTTTGTTAGTGACTAGCGAGAGGACGTTTATGTGATAAAGTTTGTTAGTGAATAGAGACCGGACGTTTATGTGATAAAGTTTGTTAGTGACTAGCGACCGGACGTTTATGTGATAAAGTTTGTTAGTGACTAGCGACAGGACGTTTATGTGATAAAGTTTGTTAGTGACTAGCGACAGGACGTTAATGTGATAAAGTTTGTTAGTGACTAGCGACCGGACGTTTATGTGATAAAGTTTGTTAGTGACTAGCGACCGGACGTTTATGTGATAAAGTTTGTTAGTGAATAGCGACCGGACGTTTATGTGATAAAGTTTGTTAGTGACTAGCGACCGGACGTTTATGTGATAAAGTTTGTTAGTGACTAGCGACCGGATGTTTATGTGATAAAGTTTGTTAGTGACTAGCGACAGGACGTTTATGTGATAAAGTTTGTTAGTGAGTAGCGACAAGACGTTTATGTGATAAAGTTTGTTAGTGACAAGCGACAGGACGTTTATGTGATAAAATTTGTTAGTGACTAGCGACCGGACGTTTATGTGATAAAGTTTGTTAGTGACTAGCGACAGGACGCTTATGTGATAAAGTTTGTTAGTGACTAGCGACAGGACGTTTATGTGATAAAGTTTGTTAGTGACTAGTGACAGGACGTTTATGTGATAAAGTTTGTTAGTGACTAGCGACAGGACGTGTATGTGATGAAGTTTGTTAGTGACTAGCGACAGGACGTTTATGTGATAAAGTTTGTTAGTGACTAGCGACCGTACGTTTATGTGATAAAGTTTGTTAGTGACTAGCGACCGGACGTTTATGTAATAAAGTTTGTTAGTGACTAGCGACCGGACGTTTATGTAATAAAGTTTGTTAGTGACTAGCGACAAGACGTTTATGTGATAAAGTTTGTTAGTGACTAGCGACAGGACGGTTATGTGATAAAGTTTGTTAGTGACTAGCGACAGGACGTTTATGTGATAACGTTTGTTAGTGACTAGCGACAGGACGTTTATGTGATAAAGTTTGTTAGTGACTAGCGACCGGACGTTTATGTGATAAAGTTTGTTAGTGACTAGCGACAGGACGTGTATGTGATAAAGTTTGTTAGTGACTAGCGACAAGACGTTTATGTGATAAAGTTTGTTAGTGACTAGCGACGGACGTTTATGTAATAAAGTTTGTTAGTGACTAGCGACAAGACGTTTATGTGATAAAGTTTGTTAGTGACTAGTGACCGGACGTTTATGTGATAAAGTTTGTTAATGACTAGCGACCGGACGTTTATGTGATA